>CAJUYI010004874.1:0-17153 GCA_910591695.1 Galerucella pusilla
CTGGCAAAACTGCATCCTTTGATTCCATCCCATCTCTTAAGGGATTGAGCATGGGTGTAACGTTTGGCTAAATTTTTGGATGGCCGTTGCTTGTAGAACCTTCGGTCCCCATGCAATTGCTCCATACGTTAACATGGGTCTTATTATTGCAGTGTAGATCCAGGTGAAAACACGGGGCGACAGACCCCATGTGCGTCCCACTGTCCTCCGACACTGCTCATATGCCACATATGCTCTTTTTGCATGATAAGACTGCATTTGACTATAGTTTCAAAGTAAAATAAGGGTTATTTCATTTCAAAGAACATAACTTTGATCTGGTACCGAGTTATCGAGCACCCTGTAGAATTGTTATTTTAAATCAAGAAACTTAAAAATGTCTAGAATTTCTATAATAAACTTTGGCATCTTTCATGATAACAGACCTAATCAATCACTATGTAATTTAAAGTTCGGAACAATTCCTGCCTTATTAAATTATCGCTCACATAGTTAACGACCACAAATGGTCCCATAAAATTGTCATCATAGTAGATAACATACGAAATTGATAACTATTATCGATTTAGTATTCCATCGATTCGTAACTGAATAGGTCAAATTTTTAGAATTCCACAAAGAACTAAAAATGTAAATTTAAAATATTCATAGCCGATTTTCATTCTCAATACGCCTTCGTTAGTTCAACGGATGAGCGAAAAATTGAAAATAATAAAATAAAATTTGAATGTCACGAGCTTAACGAAACCATTTAGAGACAGTTGTGGTTCGTAGTGCCGAAACATTTTTCGGATTATTCCACCTCAATATTTCTATCACAAAGTGACAGCTTATTTCGTATATGTTATGAAATTCTCTCCAATAAAAAAAAGAAAATTCCAAACACAGAATGGGCTTCAGAAATATCCTTGAAGTTTAGCTCTAAATTTTAGTAAATACTTTTACAATTTCACCAAATACAGGGCACTAGCAAATTTATGATACAGCTTTGGCGACTATCTACCGTAACAACTACATTTTCGAGAGCATTGCCAGGGATTTGCATTTCAAGTGCATAACATTAGCGCTAATAACTAATGTAGTGTTCTGTTATCATAGAGAAACACAAAATGCAAATTGTTCCGGCAGTCATTGATATTATAATGGACTTAACTCTTGAAATTAAATTACGTGAACGTTGACACAATTATTAATTATAAATTAGTCTTGCCGCCATATAATTTCTGCGATTGTGTTAAACTATTATTGATTGTCAATGTTTTGAAACGCATTTAAAAAGTGGGGCATGGGTGTAGCCAGGGAGCGCTGCTGCGTGCTGCCCCTTTTAAAAGTTTCAAGCTTTACAATATATTGCCGAAAACTCCGGAGTGGGCGACATCTGATAATTTTCTTTCAAACGTTAATAGATGTGAACAACAAAGCCAGAATGCGAACATCGTTATAGAAAGTGGAATTAATTTTGTTGTTTTATAAACAATAAAGTGTTATTTGAAATTTTAGTCTAAATAGTAAAATAAAATACCTATTTAAAGTGCTTTTCTGAGATAAATACAATCACACATACATAAGGTGCACTTCCAAAACAATAAAAACGTGGTAAAAGTTGTAGTGTTACAAATGTACTAGTGGCTAAAATCCTATTCTAGTGGCCAGTAAAACTTTTTTGCACCTTTTTGGTAGTTTCGTGTAGATATTCAAGTCTTTTCCTCCCGAATTGGCATAGGCAGCGTTAAGAAGTCGAGAAGTCGATAAAAATCACACAAGGAGATACCTAGTTAAGGTTAGTTCCGCTATTTTTTTCATTAATATAAGCTGATAAGTTACCTATGCTTTTTAGGTTTCATAATATGTTTGCAGAAGCCGGACATTCCAGTCCTACATGAAAAAATGTATTTCCAATCTTTAACATCATCATTCAGATTAATTTTAATTTCATGAGGCTGGGAAGCTAGACCAGACGTCTGCAGACACAAACTTTTAATGTTTTTTGAATTTGTGCCTTCTAGGCCACATAATATTATATGTCCCGCTTTAAAAACCGCTTCACCTTCTTTTAGTGGTCTGTTTCTGACTCCAATATATTCCATGAGATTAAGAAGGGTTACTACAATTTTCGTCATTTTAGACCTATTTCCTTAAACACTACCACACAAACACGTTTAGGATATAACGGAAATTACAAAAATTAAGAAAAGCCTGCCAAACCCACTAAAAACGCCTCGAAAAACACATAAATAGTATATTTTTGCGCGATCGATCTTTTTTGTTTATTTACAGCATCGGTTGCCAGGTCAGTAGGTTGTGTTTACTGGTTTCTAAGTCTAACACGTCGGTAAGTGATTTACTTACCGTTCAGACGTCGGTAAGTGAATTACTTACCGACGTCTTAGCCGTACATACATTTAAGTGGTCCTAAATAATATATTACTCCATTCATTACACAAAAGGAACAAAAAAAATGGGAAGATTGATATTTTTTTAATGAACAGAATCGAACAGAACAATATAAAAAGTAATAAATAGCATGAAAACAATTTCACCAAAAATCAAATTATATTTCAAACTGATCGAGAAGTATTAATGTCACTTTTGACACTTCGTTAATTTCGAAGAAATTTAAATTATTTTTTCTACTAACGTGCGGAAAGTGAATCTTTTCCGCACTAAAAAGCGTGCGGAAAGAGTCACTTTTCCGCACTAGTGCGGAAAGTAAATTTATTGACATTTGAGGAATATACTGACATTTGAATATTCAAAATATGTATTTTGTATATCCAAGTTTACCAAATGACTGAAAAATTAATAAATTTATTATAATGCTGCTATAATTTTTAATAAAAAAAAAACTTATTTTTCTATAATTTTTTGATGGCCCTGGTATAAGCCTCATCAAATGAATGTCAAATAATAATAATTAATTTGTTGATATGTATATAATGAGAAATGTTGATTTATGATTACTTTTGGGTTCTTTCCGCATGCTAGTAGAAAAAATAGTGTACCTAACACGTGCGTAAAGTGACTTTTCCGCACGCGATTGCTGGCCGAACTCCGCTAAAGCGTCGTTCGGCCATCTGCAATAGCGTGCGGAAAAGTATCACTTTCCGCACTAGTTAGGTAAACTACTATTATTCGAAATTCGAATATTTCAATACGATCGCGCAAAAATTGGTATAAGCATTTCGAACGTTAAGGGTAATACCGGTCTCCAGCAAAATTGGAGGATAATTTAAATTTCTTCGAAATGAACGAGATGTCAAAAGTGACATTTATACTTCTCGATCAGTTTAAAATAAAATTTGCATTTTGGTGAAATTGTTTTTATGCTATTTATTACTTTTTATATTGTTCTGTTCGATTCTGTTCATTAAAAAAATATCAATCTTCTTTTTGTTTTATTCCTTTTGTGTAATGAATGAGGTAATATATTATTTAGGGCCACTTAAATGTATGAAGGGCTAAGACGTAATTTACTTACCGACGTCTGAACGGTAAGTAAATCACTTACCGACGTGTTTAGAAACCAGTAAACACAACCTACCGACCTGACAACCGATGCTGTAAATAAACAAAAAAGATCGATCGCGCAAAAAAAACTAAACGTTATCAAACACCCTTACAGACCTGTTTTGTTATTCACCGCTATAGCAGCCATATTGAAAAATTCAGCGCTATCTGGTGACACGTGATTTTCTCGAATTAGGCGAATAAACCGTGCAGTAAGCAAACGCCACAATGGAGTGTTTTACTCATATCCGTGTTTTGGTATTTTATTTAAGTATTTAAATTTTAAATTTGTTAAACCGAATATTTCAGAAGAAAACTGGAAATAAGGATTTCCTAAACATGGAGATGAAGTCAGCCACTTTCTGATTATATGTTTTAGGAACTAATAGCCAGCTACAAAAAAGGCATATGGTTCAAATAATACCCTTCTTGGTGTGCGTCATCGATTGTTCTTCTAACACATTACGTGGGAAGAAATGGGAAAAAGGCAGATCTGTGATTGATCCTAATCAAAATATCACAATAATGAACCGTTTTAATTTATTACAAACGTTAATCTTTGACGTAAGAAATTTGATTAGTTGATGTTTAGAATACGCGCAAGCGAGACCTATCAATCGGGAGGAATTACGCATTCAAAATAGAATGCAGACCTACCTTTCGTCGCTGTAATGTGTCTTACGTCTTTTTCTAATGTCCCACTGACAGTTCTCGTCAGGTCTGTACTTTGTTGTTCACGGACAATTATTATTTATGAAAAGTGAATATTAATATTATTGTTATATTTATTCAAATAATGTAAAAATATGTCTAGATACACGGAAAAACATCAGCATTTGAAAGTTCTCTAGTATCATCAGAAAAAGAAGCTGGTAATTATTAATTTCATAGCCTTCTCGAATTTGGCTGGATACGATCCTGATGATTCTATTCATCCAATTTGAGGTTGGCTTTATGTCAAAATAGCAAATAAAATAAACTACATGCCGAAAGCACGGATATACGTCAGAAACGATGACGCACACCAAAAAGGCTATTGTATGAACCATACTAAAATTGATAAAATAAGTTATTTATTTATATAATTTATTTTCACAAAATATGTCGTATCTTAAAATAAGATATTGTATTCCTTCATCAAAATTTCATTTTAGAAAATATCTCATTGAGTTTCAGATCCGATTGATTTTTTTTTCGGACTGAGATGGGAAACTCATGTTCGAATGGGTCCTAACCAGTACCCAGACAGTTGTAGGAATTCCACAAGGAAATGCCTACCAACCAAACCCACCTAAAGCTCGCCATTACTCCCGCCTCGGAATCACTACCCTAGCATACTTCAAGGCAGGCGGCGGTCCCTCACACACTCTCCGTCATCTACTCCCTTCTATCACTCCTACCTCTCACATGTCTTCTCTTTAACAATCATGCTCTCCACTAGATTCATCTGTAACACCCTCCATCTATCCTCTACATTTTTTCTTCCCGCTGTCTGCTTTCTCCTTCCTCCTACTTGCTCAGACTCGTCCCCTCTGAGGGGTCCAGAGGGTACCTCCCATTCATTCCATCTCCGTCTACATCTACTCCCTTTCGTCCTCTACTACAATCTGCTTCCCCTGGCTTGTGTCCCCTTTCCCCGCATACCCTACAAAGGAAGGCTTGCCGACAGTCTCTAGCCATGTGCCCCACGCTCTTATATAGCCAGCATTTCCTAATCTTCTCCACTCTCCTTGTCTTAGATCCCGCTACCTGGTGACCCTTCACTCCACATCCAAAACATCTGCCCTCCCTCTCCCATCTATAATATCCACCCTATTTAGGTCCAGCTTAATCTCCCGTTTTGCTTCCGCTTTCTCACATTCCATTCTCACCACCGCCATTTTCATGCCGTTCCTCTCTCTCACCATTCTCACCATTTTCATCACCCTTGTCCCTTCCCCAATCAATTCCTCTATTTTCTTCCTCACTGTTACTATGGAAACAAAGTGATTGGTTTTTACAACAATGATAATAATTTCAAAGTGTAATAATTTTGGGGGTGATATATGTAGTTTGAAGAGACACGGGGGATGGTAATCTTCCACCGTGACGTGATACGTGGAATATTCTATCAATAATGAGATTCAAATGTCAAATAAAATTTTAGATTGTGAAATTTCAGAATCACAGGGAATCACCTCAAAAATTAGTAATTTTTCATTCCCCAATATCCCGAGTTGAACCTGAATTATCTGATTAAGCCGGCTAAGGAATAAATATTGCTTCATTTTTTCAAAGATTGAAATACAAAAGTCTTATTAATTTACAAGCAACTATTTTTTCATTAAGACAACAACCAGTTCTATGCATTTTTCTATCTACCAATATCTGTTTGACACAATACTTTCCAATTTCTCGTTATTTATACAAAGATTTCCTGATAAATAATTCTATAAAGCAGCAAGTATTGAAAAGAAGCGATTGATTGGGAATGGAAATAAAAAAAACAACAACCAAAACGTGGGGTATTGAAAGGTGGGCATTGATGTTTCGAAGACGTTTTGTAAATTGATCCACTTGATTGGCTATTAGGCCCATCATACTTTGCAATTTTAATAGCTTCGTTAAATGCGAAGAATTATTTGGATACAAAATAAATGGAGGGTTGTAATTCAAAACTGCAAATGAATGCCAGAATTTAACATTCCGTCTTAAAATATGATTTTTCAAGCTAACCTCGAGAGAGATGAATAATGAATGGAAAATATTATCTCCTCGAGTTTTTTCAAGATACGTCAAAGAACATAAACGGGAAGGGTTTGATGCCTAATGCCGATTGTTTTTCACTCTTCACCTTTTTAAAGTGTTTTCTAAAAGAGGAGATTTATAGACAAGAAATGTCAGAAATTTAGATGAATTACGTGCAAAAATAATCCATTTGTGTGGACAGATTACGCTGAATCAATTGACGGCTGAACATAAATCTGGATTACGAATTTAGTTTATGTTTAGCACAATAAGGTTAGGTCAGAAGCAGGAATAATGGGGGAAATATAAAATTTGACCTGGGAAGGGTTTTCTAACATCAACATTTTCAATCATTTCTTTAGGGCCGATTTTCTCATAATAATTTCCTCCCCCAAACTCTAGAACATATGGTACCTCGTTAATCTTGTTCAATTACCCGGTACAATAATATTAGAATCATAGGCGATCATTTACACAATCCTTCTGCTTTTTCTTTTCGTTGTACTAGGCGATGAGAAGCCACCGGCAAGAAATTACATGAAAATTCCATTCTCAAGGATGATTGGCTACTTGAAAAAAGTGGAGAATATAATCTAGAATCAGAGGATTATGATTCATTTGAAAAGGTTGCAGTGAAATAGGGCGACTAGCCCTCTCATCAATTCTGATCTAATCTAATCTATTTCTTCTTTATACAAAAACTCTTGGTTACTTTGTGCAGATATAGCATCTTCTCTTGATTTGCCCGTCTGAAAACCGAATTGGTTCAATGATAAAATGTTTTCTCCAATTGGAAATTACTCTAGTCTGACTTCAATGATTTTCCCAAATAATTTTTTAAAGCTATGAATTGAAGAGACCGGCCTGTTTTTTGGAGGTACACAAGCTTCTTTAAGTAATCCTTTTCTTATTTTATCACTATCAGGGTCTTAAAAACCACAATATAAAATATTAACTTGCTGCTACTAGTTTCGGCAATATATTACCGAAATCAGGCTATATAAATGTATAAAGATCAAAAGATCAAAGTTATAATCTTATGTCAAATTTTACAAATTTTGAAGCATAGTAATATTAAAAATAAAATTAAAATAGTAACGAAAATCATATTAAAGACGCAAACAAATGAGGCCAAGATTGATGATACATATACATTCAATTTTGCACTTGCTTAATTTCATTCCAAATTGACATTTGCACAACTAACATTTACATTGTCAAATTGCGTTTCATTTTCTTGTAGGGTCATATATAACAGGATAATTATATATTATTATACATTTAAAAAACAAAACCTTCAAATTTCAAGCAAAGTTTCGTGTCAACTTCTGAGTCAAAGTAATTAGTATTGGCAGAAGTCATGTAACGAGCCAGAAGGAAATTGACTGTAAATGTAGCCTAATTTAATCTAAGCTCTCTACTTCTTGTTTAAATTTCTCTTTCCTCATACTACGATTTAATTAAGAAGTTTTAATTCACAAATGTGAGATGTACTTGTAACTTTAATTGATATATGGCCTTTTCCAGTTGTACGTGCTTCATTTAGGTAATAATAACTTTCATTCTAGTGTTGATCGATCATTAAATTTGAATGTTTCAACATGAACTCCATAAAACTTTTAATTTGTGATAATAATATAGCTTAACATTTAATCATTTGCTTGCATCAACGAACATTAACTGCATCTTCAATATAATTTTGGTTCCTATCTTAATTTTATGTTTTATATTATTATGCTTCAGAATTTAACATAAGTTCATAACTTTGATCTTTATACTAAGTGTACCACCATATTACCGTTTTTATAGCATGATGAAGGTAATATCTTACCGAAACTAGTAGCAGCGAGTATTGCGGTTTGACTTAGGAGTTTTTTTGAACCCTGTTTTTAGATTCTAACCACATTTGAGATATGGATGAACTCTTTGAGTTATCTTTATTTTTTTTTCAGTGACTGGTACCAGAAAATTTTTCAATAATATGTTTCATTAGACGAGAAATCGGTGGTTTCTGAATTTGTTCCACAATATTAGAGCCACACCGAGAGAAGAGTTATTTATAGACAAATAAACTAATTTGTTTGACCCCCCTTTGTTTAAAACTAACATTGCTTATTCATTATTAGGAAGCCATATTAACGTGAAAATATTGGGAAATTTTTATTTGAAAAAATGATTTATTCGAGTGTAATTTCTTTAATGTGGAAAAATTTGTTCTCCTTTATGCATACCTTCATACAATTGTTCTTCAGAAACTATAAAAGTCTACGAAGCACAATATAATATTTTGTTATGAAATATAAAAATGCTATATTTAGGTAAAAATTGTTTTCATTACCCAGAAAAAAACCTAACCTCTTCAATAATATTCCATCACTTTAAAACAACAAATTAAATATTCATAGTAAATCATTTGAAAGTTTTGACAGAAATTTACATTTTTTAAAAAGATTATTAGCCTCAAATAAGATCTACGTTATACAGAAAAAATAAGTATTTCAGTATAATTGTACATTTATTGTTACGAGAAAATAGTACATTGTTTACCGGGTAGGAAAAGCTCAACATTCCTGGACGA
Organism: Galerucella pusilla; assembly: GCA_910591695.1. Lineage (NCBI taxonomy): Eukaryota > Metazoa > Arthropoda > Insecta > Coleoptera > Chrysomelidae > Galerucella > Galerucella pusilla. Next base: position 8,813 of record CAJUYI010004874.1, read on the forward strand.
CTGTGTTTGTATTGATATTGGGTAAATTTGTGTTGTTCAAATTCTAAACTGTTTCCTTCAACAATTTGACTCGAATAAATGTCAACCTAAAAACACTCCACCTTCGAAGTCGTGTTTTTAATAGTTGACAGTTATTCTCGTCAAATTGCTGGGAAACAGTTTCTCATTAAACAACCCAAATTTACCCGATAAAATACAAACCACTTGTGCAATTATAAGTGAAAATTCGATTTCCCATAACTCATTGCCCAAAACAATAGTACATTGTTTACCGGGTAGGAAAAGCTTAACATTCCTGGACGACTGTGAAGATTGCTAAGTCGAGGCGCAAGCGAGTGTAGAACACTAACAACTGTACGGAAATATCATTTTCGTGCAACCGGACGCAAAACAAGCATTTTGCAGCCGCAACAGAGGCCGCAAAATGATATTTTGCGGCCGTTACCCAGAGTGACGGCCGACAAAAATTTTTACGGCCGTTCCCATAGTGACTGCCGGCAAACTGAATTTTTACGGCCGTTCCCAAAGTGACTGCCGGCAAACTGAACGCCACTACAGCATTTGACATTTCTGAAATATGACAATAACAATGTATTTCGAACCAAAAACTAACTGTCTTTTCTAAAGAAACATAATGTTTATTGAAATTATGTAATTTTCACGGTTGCACGAAAAATATTGTGTATACTATGGCCGCGAAATGTTTTCGCGACCTCGAGATTATCTTGCCTCGGCCGGAGCGGCCTCGGCGATAATCTCTCTCTCGGAACGCGAAAAAGCATTTTGCGGCCTTAGTATACAAATAACTATTCCTTACAGTAAGGAAGTCCTGACTTTTTCTTCAAGAAATTTTGACAGGAATGTCAAAATTTCCTAGCGATTTGCGAAAAAAAACTTATTTGCAGCAAATCACATATTTCCTAACCCGTAAGAAATCACATTAGCCTACAAATTATGTGGCAATTGAAACGAAGAATTCTCACCCCACCCTTGCCTATTATTTAGTAACGGTCACCACCTGTTGTATACGTTTGGCGTCGGTCTGCATGTGAAATTAGATCAGTTTTTGCAATTTTACTAATTATTTTGTTTTTGTGAAGTATGTGGTTAAAGTGGGTAAACTGGATAAAAATAAGTTTAATAATAGAATGAATGAATTGTTAAACTCATGGCGATTACAAGAATTGTGAGATATCTTTAAAGGTAAGGAAATAAATGACAATTATATTCAAATAGGTAGAAGTAACAAGCAAGCGCGAAATGTACCTCAAACATACACATTTCTCAATTAAACCTGTCAGATCTACTCCAAGATCTACAAAAAAGAAAAGCATTAATGAGCACACTTGAGGATAGACAAGGCTATCTTGTGGATACCATGGTTGGTTATGTTTTAGATCATGTAGGTATGTTTAATTTTAACAATGTATGGTTTCCATTTTATAAATGTATGGTATCTATTTTAAAAATGAATAGTTTTCTTTTTAATAGATCAAAATATTCAGCAGCAAGTTTTTTATTCCTATCCTGCTTTCCTACTAAACAGTTTTATGCATAAAGACCATTAATTTCTATTAGATTTAAACATGTTTGTCATAAAAATACTGTAATTTTAATCCGTGTCCAGACTAACCATCGACCAATTCGATCGACTAGTCCACACATACAAAACAAAAGTCAACTTTGTTGTTCGACATAGTCTGGAAACGGCTTAGACAAATATTTGTGAAAAATATATTTTCCTAAGTAACCTAATTATTTAGAGAGCCGTGTGGAAGTTACCTATACTGCTTAATACACCATGAACTTTTAATATATTTCTAAATATTTGAAAACATTTCAATAGCTCAGTGTATTGAATAGTGTATGTAGGTAACTTCCATAAACAAAAAACAATACCATAAATAATTCGTTTTTTTAGGGAAATATATTTTTTCACTATAAAGCAATATAATGTTTATGAAAATTATGGTTCGGTTATGATAAATACATATGTTGAATTTTAGTGAAAATTGATAGTTTTCTTGAAGAAGGAACATTTGTTTAAAACAAAAAAATATAATTTGCTGGGAAGATAAATTTTTTACGAATAAAAAACACATCGTTAACCCAGACAATATACTTTTTTATGGTAAAGAATACAATACATTTTTTTATGATGCAGAAATATCATTCTGCCATAAAGTAATTTGTTTATAATAAAACAATATAGGTAGCTCGCAAAAATAAGTATTTGTTATTGGAAAACTACTTTATTTAATTTAAATGCTTTCAAAGATTAATATAAGTATTTTGTCATTATACCCCAATAAATGTTGTTTGATAAATATGATACCTTTTTACAAGAATAAATGTAATTTTCGATAAATAACTCATTTTATTGATGACAATGAATATGTTTTTATTCATCAACAATATTACTTTCCGAACTTGAAACAAATCCTTTTTTAACGACAAATTAAATATTAGTTAGGCCATATGGAAAATCATATTTATTTGACATAATAAGATTTTGATTGTCACAAATAAATCTTTTTCTCGGTGCAGTGTTTGTAAGAAATGTGTTTGATGTCTCGGTAATCTTCAATGTTTGTTATATTTAGTATTATTTAACAATGTTACTTCCTTAATACCCAAATGTTTAGGATTAGAATTTCTTATGCTGTTTATAGTTTTCCACAGATTTTTCATATTATGTTTAATTCTCTCAATTTTGTTAAACTCATCAATTTATTTAAATTGTTTCTGTATCTTGTTTTAGATTTATACCTAATTAATTTTTATACTTCTTACATAATCTGTCTCTAGTATTGATTTCATTAGACCATTCCCATAGACCTTCGATTTGCATTTTAATAGCATTTTCGGTTTATTATTCTAAGACATATCAAAGTGACCAGCAAGAGATTTTCGTGTTCTGCTTAAACTCAAGATCCGCCCCATCTTAAAGTTGAGTGTTCTGTTTTACATTTTTATTGCCCTGAAATATAAAACGATCGATCTCAGCGTATATGAAAATATTGAGAGAGTAAAGAGAGCACTCCGAAAATATAACCTCATGTGGCGTCAAAATCTTAACACCTGTTATTTTATCGGGATCAACAAACAAGTCCTTCGGTATCTATATTTTATGCCACATCACCTATTTTGGTTTTTTTTTTCCCTTCGGAGCCGTCCTTTCGCCGGTACCACCTCAGCCTCCTGGGCTTATTGGTTAGTAAATCTTCGATCTTCTAATAAGTAGACATAAAATTAATGAGGTTAGGTTTGCCATCTCCCGCCACCGATTAGGTATGTTCGATTATACAATCGAAGAGTGAGCGAAATTGCTGGCATAAATCTTTTTCAGGAGTATGACGTAGTTAATCTCAGAGAGAGCGAATTAGGAAAATGTGAACTGAAAACACTATAAGATAATTGTATTTGCCAAATTTAGAAAGGAACTGGAACTGACCACGCTTCCTTCGTTGTTCATAATTCAAATCCAGATCAACCAGGTCTTTGGCGGAGAATATCTACCTTGTACTGATGAGGCGCAAATACCTCGAAACCAGTCTACAAGAGAAGTTGTCCCTTTTAATTACAAACCAGAATTGTTGGTTATATCTTGTATATATACCAACCCCGTTCAAGTTAGAAGTGTGATAACTTTGGAATAATATTTTTCAAAAACCTTGTAAGGCGTTATATAGTCCATTTTCGATATATGTACAATTTTTTGTTTCCGTTTTATTCTTGTTTTATTTTCAGCTTTTCTTCAATTGAAAATCCCCAGTCTTCCAAAATGTGCTTTTGGATACTTTTTATAGAAACCGTTTTGGAAATTTGTTTGTGATTTTGCTGAAGCTACGAAATATTGAGTCAGTTTACATTTTACTGAGATAACAATAAAACAGTCGAATTATTTTTATACTATAATAATTCTGCACCAATAGGGTTATAAAGCAAACGTGAAAATTGGATCGTTTACTTCATGACCCTTAAAAATACTATCATACGATCGTAAATATTTTATAGCATCATTTTAAAGCTTACTGTATAAATTTCACCTTACTTCGATACATAATAGCTATTTCTACTATTCTTTCTTGCTAGTTTTACTGATTTAGTTCCAATCACTAAAATCTATATATAGTATATTACGTAACGAGTGCGGAAAGTGACATTTTTCCTACGATTGTGAAAAATCACTTTCGCACAAGTAATGTACCGGGTGGTCCAATAAGCCGATCTCTCGGCTATATATCAGAAACTATTCAAGTTATAACTTTAGGAAAAAAAATTTCGTAGGAAAAGTGGACAAGAGAAATTGTTGGAAATTACTTTCAAGTTTTTAGGTTAACCGCTAGGGGGCGTAACCTGTGAAGGAAAATTTAAAAACCAGTTTTTTGTGAAATAGGTCCAATTATACCCAGTGTTAAATAAGTAAATTAAAAAAGGCCTAAATTTCGCACAAATTTGTTTAATTACTTTTTATTCTATTTTTCCAAATAAAGGGTGGGGGAAAGTGGGAAAGTATTTGAGGATAAATACCTATAACTTTGATTTGAATCAACCGATTTTAACGAAATTATGTTAATAGAAAGAGTGTAGATGAATTAATTACATCTACTATAAAACAATGGAATTTAGTTTTATTTGTCATAGGTAGAGGGAGCTTTCGAATGAAGAATGAAGAATGAATGAAGAAAATTAAAATCTGTTTTCCTCAAGAATGTTTGATGGAAACACCTAATTATTGTGAATTATAATGGAACTGGATTAAATTCTCAACAAAACGGCGCAAACCGCATGTTGATAGCTTTTGTAAAACTCGAGATATAAATAAAAACGCATAAACATAAAGTGAGTATAGTATTGACAACCTGTACTATAACTTAAAATTAAACATGGGAAAGAAAGATAATACAGATATCTTGGTCATTAAAACTTGATGTCCAATTGAATGTTCAAATTGTTTTTCATCGTTTTCCACACAAATATGTAATCTAGTACGCTTTGACCTATCTGTTGCTTAAATTGCAGCTGTTGATATACTATTTATAGCGTTTCTATTGCGCTGTTGCATGTCGTCTCGCGTGGTTGGTGAGTTTGGTACGCTAAATCCTTCAATCTTCCACACAGATAAAAGTCCAGACATATTAAGTCTGGAGATCTAGCTGGCCCTGAAAATATACTTACCCTTCCAATCCACCCATTTGGATAGCTTACATTCAAATATTCTCTAATTCGTCTGGAAAAGTGCGCAGGACACCCGTCATGCTGTAATATCATACCTCATGTTTGTAAGGAAATATCTTTCAATAAAACAGACAACCAATTATCCAGAAAATCCAAATATGTATCGCCATTTGAAGTTCCAAGAAATATGAACCTGCTATCCTTCCGTCAACTATACCACACCAAACATTAAGACTCCATCTACCTTGAAGCTGCACTTCATCTACCCAGTGCTGATTTTCTTCAGACCAATAATGCTTATTATGCAGATTAACACCACCCGCACTATTAAGCATAGTCTCGTCTGCACACAAAATTTTTGACATGATATGCGTTTTTTCTTCTAGCAGATTTAACAATTGCAGTAACCTGAGATTGAAACAGCATTTAATTGGACATTAAGTCTTAATGATCGAAATTTATGTATGATCTTTCTTTTACATATTATTTAATTTTAAGTTATAATACAGAGTGAGTCAATACTATACTTACTTATGTTTATGCGTTTTTATTTATATCTTGACTTCCACAATAGCTATCAACATGCGGTTTTCGCCATTTTGTTGAGAATTTAATCCAGTTCCATTATAATTCACAATAATTAGGTGTTTCCATTAAATATTCTTAATGAAAACAAATTTTGATTTTTTTCATTTGAAAGTGCCCTCTACCTATGACAATTGAAACTAAATTCCATTGTTTTATAGTAGATGTAATTAATTCATCTACACTCTATGTATTGACAATAATTTCGTTAAAATCAGTTGATTCAAACCAAAGTTATATGTATTCATACACAAACACTTTCCCACTTTCCCCTACCCTTTAATTGGAAAAATAGAATAAGAAGTACTTAAATAAATTTGTGCGAAATTTAGGCCTTTTTTTAGTTTACTTATTCAGCACTGGGTAAAATTGGGCATATTTCACAAAAAACTGGTTTTTAATTTTTTCTTTACAGGTTACGCTCCCTAGCGGTTAACCTAGAAACTTGAAAGTCATTTCCAGCAATTTCTCTTGTCCACTTTTCCTAAGGAATTTTTTCTCCTAAAGTTATAACATGAATAGTTTCTGATATATAGTCGAGAGATCAGCTTATTGGACCACCCGGTACACTATTTTTCCTACGACCATGCGATAATTGTAACAAATATTATTTAATGTAATGGTTTTTAAAAAGTAATGTTGACATCGGTGAGTGCGGAAATGAAATGAGTGAAATTCACTTTGCAACGAGTTATGTACACTATTTTTCCTACGGCCATAAATATTTAAAAGGTACCTTAGGTCTTTCGCTACTATTAGCATCAACTTCCATTATAATAAAAAACCGGACTAACACTTTTATTTCTAGTTTATCTCACAATTATAATTCGTTTACACCTTTATATAACAAATTTTTCACTTACACTTCACAAAAACTATTTCTATGCTTTGTGTTATAATTTGAGAATTTTTACATAAGTTTACTTCATTATTTAATAAATAAATTTACGAAATATGATGGTTTTATTCATTTGGAAACATCAATAACTGTACATACCTACAACATATGATTTTTTTTATATAATCAGTTTGTAGTGCAAAATATTTTCAAAATAACGCTGAAGACATTTTAATTCTTTATAATTTGATTTGATTTTTGAATTCCTACAGCTATACTATAGATATGACAATTCGGAGAATGCTGGAGTAGACCGCGATTCGATTTCCGGCCGCACTTTCGCTTTTTTTTTATCACAAAATTTGGCGAATCCTAATAATTTTGGAACAGATTTTGTGTTTTGTGCTATATTTGTAGTTATTACGTAGGTAAATTTAAATAAGAAAACCACGTTAATCGAATTCATGCGAACCGTGCGATATGATATCACACTATTTTTGAAAAACTTACAATTATGAAAACCAACATTATAAGAACACTCACATTTACATAAATGAACATTGACATTCTATAAAAAGAATAGTAGTTTATGCTAAGTGTTCAAAATGGCGATCATTTACTTCCATACAATTGTTTTTAAAAACGAGGATCTTACTCTTTCCAACATAGCTGGAGTTATTGTGGAAAATGCGTTACGTTTTATACACAAGTTGCTTGATGTATCCCCATAAAAAGAAATCCATTGGTGTGAGATCTGGAGATCCAGGGGGCCACGAAATTGGTCCACCACGTCCTATCCACTTGTCGGTGAAATTTCTGATATACAGATGCTCCATCTTGTTGGAACCACAAGTTAACTATTGTGTTTGAATCAAATTCCTGAACACAAACGAAGAATACAGCAATATTTCTTTGACATTTATTAGTAGATACTATTTTGATAGTAGCCCACTTGATATAATAAAAAATATGGCTTGATTATGTTTCGCCCATTCTCAAACAAGCCTATAATAACAATTCTTGAAAGTGAAACATGAATAAATATGAAATTTTTGGTAATTCCAGGTACCTACTTTATTAGCAAACATTTTATTTCATTGATTAGATATTGTAGATGCATCCAAAATTACGATTAAAATATATGCCTTAGAAATGTTAAAATTTACAAGAGGTTGCATGTAAAAATTCAATACCATTTTATTTGTGTACGTAAAATACTTGTTTTTGACCATTATCATAAAATATCTACGATTTTCCATTAACTAATGCCCTAAGTTTACTACATCGTTTGAAAGTTTATTAATTGCACTAACAAATTGTAAAAAGACTTATAGGGTGATTCATTTAAAAATTTTTAGATATTACTTGATTTGCGTTTTGTTTCACCCTGTATTAAAGAAGCCACCGATGAAAAAAGTAATTAATACTGAGCACAGCCATTGATGTGTGTATGACATTTGAACACAAAGACCTGTTGATTTATTTTAATTTACTGTTCTGCAGAGTGTTAAAGAGGAGGTCTTCTTTGCTAATAATTGGCCAGATCTTTGTAAAACACCCTTATAATATATTAGAGTGCTATATTTTTGTAACGCTCTCGGTGAGATCTTTTCGATTCTTAAACAAAATATAGTACGTTCCATTTAAAAAAATGTAATTTTGTGCTGCTTCGTGGTTTTGGAACACCCTGTGTGCAGTTTCTAGGAGTTCGCCGTAACGAAGTTTGCTGGTTTGATT
>CAJUYI010004875.1:0-17148 GCA_910591695.1 Galerucella pusilla
TCAAAAAAAATTCAGTACGATTTTAAAAATCGAAGTGGCAACGCTGCAAAAATTCAATGTTCGGCACGGCGCAGCGCACCAATGTGGACATACCTTTAGAGTGGAAACAATCAAATCAGTTACGGAGTACATACTTGAACCATTAAAATTTTTAATTAATGAATACTTCCAATATAGCGTATGGCACTCAACTTAAAAAAAATCAGTAATAATTCTATCAAAAGGTACCAAAAATACTATTACAAATCACCGTTCAATTTTTCACTATCCCTTCTCTTAAAAATATTTGAAAAGGCTCACAAGAAACGATTAATTCCGTACATAAATAAATATCAAATACTAAATCTTTCAATTGAAACAAAATCCGCTTATGTATTTCTATAGATCTGTCCAAGGCATCCGATACCGTCCACCACAACTTCCTCCTAAACTCGTTAGAGGACAAAGGTATTAGAGGTAACTACCTAAAATTGTTTAAATGGTATCTACTCGGCCGGCAACAAAGAATTAAGATAGATGATGTCTTTAGCAAATCCAGGAAAGTTCAGTTTGGGATACCGCAAGGTACAGTCCTAAGACCACTTTTATTTAATATTTATCTGAATGATATTTTCTCTTTAGGTAGCATTGGTTACGTTATTGGTTTCGCTGATGATACAGATCTCCGCCGAGCGGAAAAAGGTGCGAGGTATATAGTCTTCACCACCGTGGTGTACATACAATTTTTTCGACTTCTAGCCAAATTAGACAAAAATTAAAAATAATTAACACTATACACTATTTCAATGCTAAAATAATACTTAACAAGGGATTTTTATTAGGAAAGCGGTGCATATGAACTACTTTATTTTTGTTATTACAATTTAAACACAGAGCAATAATAGTATATCATACACCAAGGTGGTGAAGATTATTATTATTGACTGAGTGGAACAAGGTGCAAGGCTTTTAAATGTCTTCACCACCGTGGTGTATATAGCATGTTTGCCAAATTTGAGACAAAAATTGAAAATAATTTACAAACGCACCACGAGAAGCGTTTACCCCATCGTCTGATTATGGTCTGATTGACAAATACACTGTCAGTTTTCGATATATTACGAACGTACTCCTTATGGCATTTTTATTCAAAAAATTTCATCTGGATAGGTAAATTCAAGCAGCAAATATGTGGAAGACAATCTCCTAGGTATACAAAATTATGTTGCACAAGTTTTTGTTAAACTTCTATATCAGGATTCTCAAAATATTTGTCCATTATTGACCTAGGTTGATAATAGAAAAAATTATTAACCACTAATGGAGAAATTCAACTTCTCAGTTGGTTAGAACAAGCAATAATTGTCAACTTCACAGCTAGTAGTTATTTCCCAACCTGCATTTTTGATTGTAATTGTAATGTGCAAGAAGAGTTTGTTCGTCGATTTGCTTATTGTCAAAAGACCGGTGGATGGCATGATGAGCATTCAATTTAGCTAATAGACTGCTCAACAAGTATTAAGTATTAATCAATTTAATATTTCAGTTCGTTTATTGTAAAATTAAATTAAATTACTTCCTATTTTCCCTGTATATAAGCATTAGTCAGTTGACTATGATACAAAATAATAAATCTGTTCCATAATTTAGCCGCGCTCTGTAAATTCCTAGTTAATTTTCTGATGCTGCTTATGTCAATGTCTATCAAATATTAACAATGACTGTCTTATAATTGAACAAATAATTAATTTTTCTAAGTATACATCCATTCTGTACCTTGTCGAGCCTAACATTCACATTAAATCTTCCCGTAAAAAGTGGGTATTCCAGTTGTGTCTGTTGTATAGCGAATTTTCCCCGACTAATACCAAAAAACGTTGGAGGCTTTAGGGATTGTCTCGTACGAATCGGGATTAAGATACTATGGGAAAAGATAATGAAACAAGAAGGATGGATCCAGGGATATATATTACGTACGTGTGGTGCTTATGAAAATGTTTGCTATTAAAACGAACCTTTTTAAATCCAAACATATAATAACGTCATCTGTAAAAGCGACAGAACTTGGAAACTTTCAATTATCTTATTTTTTTATTAAGTAAATGAAATGGTTCTTCAGGAGGGAAAGAAAAAAACGTTCTGAAGTGATCGTTTAACGTGTGTACAGGATGAGATTTATTAATGAACGTCTTTTCTTTGCTAGGACTAACAAATGGAGTACATAAAACGAGCACAATGATATACGACGAAGCGCAGGATAATTTACGATTCGCTTTTGTTAAATTTGCTTTATTTACCATTGTAGAACCAGACGAGTTTGGGAAAGTTGTAGGTGAGGAATTTTTTTTCAACCAAAGGTACATAATCATAATTCATATCTTGAAGAAATCAGGTCTTAGGCAACGTTCATATTTTTTCTCAATTTCTTCCCATCATAGGCGCGTGATAAAGTTTTTGATGAAAGGGGTTCATTAGGTATTTGTGAAAATTTCTATATCAAGGGCGTACGATAAACTGTTTAGGGGATTGATTTGAAAATTATAAACGTACGATGAAATTTTATGGGGGAGATATATTTGTAAAAACTTTTAGAAAATTGTTTATGAGTTTGATTCATTTCTAAGAATCCCCATTCATCATGGACGCACGAAGTATTTTTCATGGGGGCTTTCATTTGTCCAAATTTTCATAGTACTTGCGTACAATAATATTTTTAAGGGGATGTCGGTTGTATTTCAGGAACTTGTTAGCGTCAGTCCTGGAGAAGAAAGATAGTGACCTTCATCTTAAATTAGGGGTAAACATTATTAATCAAACGATTACCAAGGTTACAAGTGTCATGAGGTAAGAGTCTTGAACCACCCCTGAAGATAAACTTATGTTCTGTATCTCACCAACCAGATTGGGAGACTCAAGATGGAAAAACTTCATGGGTTACTATATTGCAAGTTTAAATCAGAGCAGAAGTGGCAGTGTTTATTTGGTTGAAGAAAAAATTGACGTATTAGTGAGAAATTCGAGTACTGCGATGCATCAGCTTACGCCTTCCTTGAATTGTGGCAACGTCAATTTATTTTATAATCAAGCAAGTACATCCAATGCAAAGAGTGTTTAGATGTGTTTTCATGGTGAAATCGTATGAAAATAATGATAATATACGGAGTTAGTATAAAGTATGGAAGTATCTCATCAACGGTTCAATATTTTTGAATGAAATTGCTCATACCCTTCCAAGAGGATCCAAGAAACTCAAAAATGCTATCAAATTTTATGTGCCATTAAACCGGAAATGCATATCAACTTTGTTATATTATCTTCTGTACGTTCCTTTGGGCATTACTTATTCTTTTTTCTCTTTTTTTTGTTAGGAATCAAACCACAATATTGTTTTTTTATATTTTAAATAGGACACCTTGTATATTTTGACATTATAGAATTCCTTGTGAAACTCTGCATACAGTGAAACTTTCCATTCATATTTTCATATAATAATTGAGGCTTTAATCAATAATTTATCGTCTCCATATTCTCGCATAATTAAAATTTCGATACGTTTCCTTCCCCTAGATACACCATAACAAAAAAAAAAAACAAATAACACAGATAAATGAATATTATCACACACCTTGTACTACACTAATAGGTAGATAACTCAATAATGAGTTTATTTGACAAATTAAAGGTTTGACATTCCATCCATGGCTAACTAAGTCATAATCGATAAATTATTGATTACAGCCTAATTTATTCAATAAAAAATATCAATGGAAAGTTTCACTGTATGCAGAATTTTACAAGGAACTCAAAAATATGAAAATATACAGAAGGTTCTACTTAAAATAACAAAGTTGATATGCATATCCGGTTCAACCGGAAATGGTACATTAAATTTGATAGCATTTTCAAAAATAAAAGGAGGCTCAGGATGTGCAGTTTACTCGAGAGCACTAAGCCTGAAGATTGAGTGGGGAATGGGAAACAATACCAGCGTGGTTCAAACAGAACTGGCTGCTATCTCAATTGCCACAAAAGAACTAACCAGAAGAGGAATTTCTGGCAAAAACATAATAATCTGCACTGATAGTAGACAAGCCCTATTAGCCTTTAACAGACAACGTGTTATATCGAGGCTAGTACTAGAGTGCCACCAAGATTTAGCTGACGCCTAGGCAGATAACAATATTATCCTGAGGTGGGTTGAAGGGCACGACAGGAGTAAAGGAAATCGCATTGCTGATTCTTTAGCCAGGGAAACCGCTGGACTAAAAATTCTAGGACCCAGTGACACCTACGACCTAACGACTTCGACACCCATGCTCAATCCCTTAAGAGATAGGATGGAATCAAATGATGCAGGGACACCCTGGGCGACCCTGTGGGAAGCTGGCGCCGAAGAAATATTTTGCGATGACCAGGAAAAACCTACGTTTAACAGTAGGATTTCTGGCTGGTCACTTTCAACTACGGAAACACCTCCATACTATGGGGCTAGTGGACACACCTCCATGCAGAATGTGTGAACAGGAAGATGAAACTGTCAGGCATGTCTTATGCGAGTGTCTGGAGTTATCGTCAATAAGAGAGTGTGTGTTCGGTGAGTCTTGGCCTACACCTGCCGATATAAAGGAGAAGGACAGGATGGACAATGACCTAGGAGGACAACTCCTCGGTAGAATGTACAATGGGTCACATGTGGCCTAAGTGCTGTGAGCCTACACACTCACCCTCCCTACTCTACAGATACAGATACAGATTGATAGCATTTTGGAATTTCTTGGATCTTCTTTGAAGTGGGTAAACAATTTCATTCAAAAATATTGAGCCGTTAAGGAGATACTTAGGGGTTCTATACTTTATACTACTAACTCTGTATCATTTGACGCCAGCATATGCAATGTAAAAGTCTATTCATTTATTTTCCTGTATTCCATAGATGTTGCCATACCGTATTATTTGGATGTAAAAATTATCCAATGACTTTCATTTTTCTTGTGGTTCCTTGATAAATGTTTTTTAATACCCATTATATAGTTGAGATGAATGTGTAGGCATGGTTCAGTGAATGTGACAAAACCGCTTGTATTGAACGTTTACAATTTTTGACAGCAGTTTGTTTTTATTTTGATAGATTAATCCTAGATGAATATTTCTATTAAATTCAAATCTTCACACAACACTGCACTGTGTCTTTTGCTATCTTTGTTTTGGAATGAGAAAATCGGTTTAGATGCTGGTTTCAAACAGAGTGTGTCGTTGGTATATGAATTTTTCCCAATTTCATGGAGGTATAGCGTCCTACTCCTTTTTGTCGACCTTCCAATAATTTACAGTTAAAATAGAAAATTTTCAGCTAAGGTTCAACTCACAAAATAAAAATGAAAATTTATGTTGAAATTATCCGTTAAATAATGGGAAATATCATCCGAATAAGTGGCCGTAAGTAACTCGATATTTAACAAGATGTTATGCACATAGAAAACAATTACATTATCATACAACTTCTAAAGATAATTTATATGATTGTTATACTCGAAGGAAGCTGAAACTATTACGTCTAGTTCGAAACAAGTTGAATACGACACAAAGGTATAAGAATTTCATACCGATAGAAATTTGAATAACAAATGTCAGGATTATTTCTATTCTCGATAAATGTATAATTTTCAATGTAAATGGAAACTTTCGAAATCGTATTGGGATGTATCGGCCAGTGGTGGGATGCTACAAAACTGATATTTATGATTAAATAAAATTGGAAATAAAAACTTTCCTAGCCGTGACAAACAGTTTTTGGTAAAGATCAAACTAAACCATTCCAGTTTGACGTCACTAACAGGTCGGACATGTGTACTGAAGAGCACAATTTCCATTTAATTTTCATTGATTACAGATAAACAGCGGATGATAGTTGATTGATTGAACAGTTTAGCACAACCAGTCAAAGGTTAGAAAGCCTCGGCACCTCTGCTTTAAGGCTAAACTCGGACAGACCACAGCGACCTGTCACGACAACTTGTGGTTGTTAGTGGGCTAAGATTTACAGCATTTAATAACTCAAAAACGGTACAAGGTAGTGGTAACATATATTATATATTTTTGAAATGAAAAAAAAACCATTCCAAAAATGTGGAAATATACAGGGTGTCCCATTTAAAAAAGAACTATTATTTTTTGTATCCCCTTAAATTTGCACGCTACTGAACTTTTGATAAAATATTAAGAAAATTCAGCTGTAGACAGACAACTTTTATATCAGACTTTATTTCTAGAAGTAATAATACCGATTAAAGGGGGTGGGTAATTTATATGAATAACCCTGTACATCCAGCCCGAGGAGTTGTCCTCCTAGGTCATCGTCCATCCTGTCCTTTCCAGGAAGGTTGACAGGTCACTGGGAGACATCTCCTTTATATCAGCAGGTGTGGGCCAAGACTCACCGAACACACTCTCTCTTATTGACGATAACTCCGGACACTCGCATAAGACATGCCTGACAGTTTCATCTTCCTGTTAATAACATCCTGCATAGAGGTGTGTCCACTATCCCCATAGTATGGAGGTGTTTCCTTAGTTGAGAGTGGCCAGTCAGAAATCCTACTGTTAAACGTAGGTTTTTCCTGGTCATCGCCAAATGTTTTTTCGTTGCCAGCTTGCCAGGGTCGCCCAGGGTGATCTTGGCAAAACTGCATCCTTTGATTTCATCCCATCTCTTAAGAGATTGAGCATTTGGCTAGTTCCGCAATTGTCGAAGTCATCAGGCCGTAGGTGCCACTGGGTCTTGAAATTTTTAGTCCAGCCGCTTCCATTGCTAAAGAATCGGCAATGCGATTATCTTTACTCCTGTCATGCCCTTCAACCCACCTCAGGATAATATTGTTATCTGCCGAGCCGTTAGCTAATTTTGGTGTCACAGTATTAGCCCCGATATAAGAGGTTTTTTCCAGAAATTCCATTTCTGGTTAGTTCTTTTGTGGCAATTTAGATACCAGCCAGCTCTGTTTGAACCACTTGGGTATTTTTCCCAAACCTCACTTAATCCCTAGACCTATCTGGAGTAAACTACACATCCCCAGCTTTCTTTCATTTTTGAGCCATATGTATATATGCGTATTGCATTTGCAGCATCTGACTTTGTGTTCTTCTTATTTGTATTTTGTAGGGTTTATCAAACACATTATTTTCGTTTTATATTCTCGACACTTGAATGCTAAAAATATGTATACTCGCAAATATGTCATATAATTGACGAACAACTTCAGCGAAACAGCTTCGGATTGGCAATAAAAAGCAGGAAGCGGAACGAGTGGTCAATAACGAGACTGTGGAAGTGGAAAAATTGCATGAGGATTACTTTGACCATCGGCTTGTAGTATTATGTAACGTAATCAGCCAGCGAATCACAATTCGGATTTAATGTACCAGGTGAAAATGTAACAATAATTTCCTCAGAGTTACAAGAGCAATATTTTCAAAAGTTTATTGGAATTTGTTTCATAAAGAGATTCTATTTTTGTTCAATATTCATGCAATATTGAGATTTTGCGACTTTTATGTACTGGAGATGTTTAAAATGAAACTTTTTAACTCAAATTATGGAAATAGGCTTTTCTAAGCGAACAGTTGGATGCTGGTATTGTCGAAGAACTTCTCCAAGCAATTCTAGAATGCCTTCGGGCTGTTTATAGAGACCGGTAGCCTATGACACGTAGAGGCTTCATTATTTTGAATGAATGCCACTTCCACCATCGAGTATTAAGTATTAAGAGGCTTGTGCCCGAGACTCTTGCTTGATAATCGACGCTTAACTAAACATTTGAAATTTTAGAGTTTTCAGGAAACTATAGAATAATCAACTTGTTGATTCCGTGTACTTGATACATTCCTCGAGTACAACGTTATTACCCGAAAACATGCCATATGCTTCAGGCGGCGCATTGACCTCTCCGAAGAATATCTGGAGTCCAAGGCCTTACATTCAAACAAGATATGGGTTACGGTCTTGGTCTTCATGCCACAAAGTCTGCAGCTGAGATACCCATTTTATGCAGGTTATCTTTTACCTTGGTACAATTCAATTTATTCAATTTATTCAATTTGGTTTTGTTAAGTACATTACATTTGATTTTATATAAATGCGAAATTTTGAGTATCCCATGGAAAAAAACTACACTAGGCTAGGAAGCCTGTACTGTAGCTTAAAAACACGGCACACTCATTACATATTTTAGGTGAGTACTATATAATATTTTATTTTAGGCAATTACAAATACAAATTGCAGTAATTAAAATGTCCTTTTTTTTTACTTTCAGTTGATAATGGAGCAGAAAGAGTGTTGGAAGATTCCAATATTATATGTAATACATATGTATTTTAAGATCAAAAGTATGGTATCACATTATAATATGTTTGTATAGTAAGATGATGAAAAACGCTTTATAATGAATTAAATTTTCCTGGATTGGAAAGTATAAAATGTTTCACTTCCTTTTTAAATGTATGATATTTTTTCATTTCTTTCAGATGTTTTGGCAGAATGTTATAAATTTTTGGACCTTGGAAAGTGAAAGAATGCTGAGTTGTGGTTTTGTGGAAAAAACTAATTCTAACATCTAAGTTCGTGGAAGAGCGAGTCTGACTTTGTACTGAGCTTACATCTAATTTTTCTTCATAAAACATTCTTTTTAAACAATTAAAAATATATATTGAATGGATGTTGAATATTTTAGTTTCTTTATACAAGAGATCAGTCGGGTATAGTCTATTTCTTCGATAAATAATTTTAATTAGTAAATTTTGTGCCACTTGCAATGTATTTAGTATTGTTTTAAAGGCTGCTCCCCATGCTGGTATGCAATATGAAATGACAGATTCTGCAAGAGAGGTATACAATATCAATAAATTTTTTTTAGATAATATATCACGCAGTTCGTGAAATTTATAAATCAAAGTACGTAAACGCTTAGCAACATAGCTAATATGCTCAGTCCACTTTACGTGTTGATCAAGTAAGATGCCGAGATATTTTATTGACTTTGTTTTTTCAATCAGATGACAGTTACAAACTTGGCTATTACAATTTGCTTTATGTAAATTAATGATGAAATCATTTGGTTGATCGTGTTTGGTTGTAGAAAAAGTTATAAATTTAGTTTTGCTGATATTCAAGGACAACCTATTATTATTTAACCACATATACACTTTCTTTAATTCAGTCTCAGCAATACATTTAGTTTCTTTCCACGTAGGACCCGTAAAAATAATCGCAGTGTCGTCTGCGTAACATGTTAAATGACCTTTAAAATTATTTATCTTAGTTATGCTATTAATATAAATGAGAAAGAGTATTGGGCCCAAAACTGTGCCTTGTGGTACTCCAGCTGAAATTTCAGACTCATAACTTAGTTCATTTTCAATTTTGACCTTTTGAGTCCTTCCGGTTAAATAACATGTCATCAAATCTGAAGCTGTGCCTCTAATCCCATATTTACTCAATTTTTGAATGAGTAATTCGTGATTTACAGTATCAAAGGCTTTAGCTAAATCTAAAAATATTGCCAGTGTTTTTTTAGAATTATCGACGGCCTTTACAGCAGTATTAACAAAATCTAATATGGCATTTTCGGTGTTACTATTTTTTATAAATCCGAACTGTCTTTTTGTTATTATATGATTCTTATCTAAAAATTCAATCAATCTGCTTTTTATACAGTGTTCAAATATTTTGGCAGTATTGTTTATAACAGATATAGGTCTGTAGTTCTCAAGTTGTGATTTCTTACCTGATTTGAATATAGGAGTGATAATTGAGCATTTCCACTGATAAGGAAGAGTACCAGTTGAAAAGCATTGATTGATTATGTGTCTCAGAGGATTTAAAATACTGAAATGAATTGCTTTTAACGTTTTTGATGTTATTCCATCTGGGTCTGGAGCTGTGTTGTTTTTAAGGTTAGAAATTACGGTTATTAGCTCATTGTTTGTAACCGGGCGCAGGAAAATTGTTTGATTGATATTAACATCTGTTAGAAAATTTTTTGGTAAGTCTTGTTGATCAATACGTTTACACATGGTTTTACCTATATTTGTGAAAAAATTATTAAATTCGTTTGCTTTTTGCTTTTTATCGCTTAACACAGAATTATTTTCAAGAATGATATCCGTGCTGCCAATATTATTTTGCTTGCGTTTACCACAAACATCATTAATAATACTCCAAATTTTTTTATAATTTGTGCCAGCCTCAGAAAGTTGATTTTTGTAATAGTCATTCTTTGTTTGTTTAAGTAGTGTGTTAAGTTTATTCCTGAATTTTTTATATTCAGCTTCTAGTTCCGGTGTGTTTCTTTTTAATAATTTTTGCTTTAAACCATCTCTTCTGTTTATCGAGTTTATTAGACCAGTTGTTATCCATGGTTTTAACTTAAAGTGTTTCTTGGACTTTATCATTTGACTGTTCGTAGCCATTTCAATTAAATTATTTAGCTTATCAATAAAATTGTCATAACATAACTGGGGGCTTTCTTCTGATATACTATTTTCCCATTTTTCATCTAGGACTAGTAAGTTTAATTTATTATAATCAATTGTTGTTTTTCTCTGTGCATTTAATTTATTAGGTTTACTTTCTAAGAATCTAATATTAAAGAAGGGAGCAAAGTGGTCGGTCATATCTGTATGGAATATTATGGGGGTAATAGATACCTTATCTTTTAGACAGTTCTCTTTTCTCAGAAAAATATGATCTATTGTCGATTTAGAGTATTCGGTGACTCTAGTAGGTTTGTTAATATATGATATAAATCCATGAGATGCTAAAATATCTAAATAATAGTTCGTTTCAACACTATCTGTATTTAAAATATTTATATTTATGTCTCCTATATATATTTCAATATTTTGTTTTTTCAATTTTGATAAATATTCCTCCAAATTATTGATGTAGTTGCGACTTTTTGTTGCGGGAGGCCTATAGTACGCAGTTAAACCTATTTTATTATTTTTAAGAAGGTATTTAGTTGAAAATGTCATCCTTAGAAATTTACTTTCATTCACTGTCTCCACTACTACATCTGCGTATATATCATTATTTACATATATCATTACTCCGTCACATTTATTGATGGTTGATTCGTTATAGAAATGAGTAAAATTTGGTATAGAGAACTGTCCTATGTTCTCAATATTTCCTGTTTCGGAAAGGATAATTATGTCTAAACAGCCTTGTGCCATTTCTATATATGTTAATAATTCATCTAAATGCTTTTTAAGACTTCTTATATTAAAATGGATTATACAAAGTGAACACTCTTGCTTACCCATTCTCTCCTGAAAGTAATTGGATAAATGTTTACATATTTCTGTATCTACTGCTTCGGTTTTATCCAAAATATTAATGTAATCTAGCATTTTAATTAGAAAAAGTATATAATAGTTACAAGTAAGTTAAAAGTGAGCAATCCGTAAACATGAAATTAAATGATTCATAAAAAAAAATAAAAAATTAAACAAGTAAAATAAAATTATTAAAATAAAAGGAATTATTTGTAATTAAAAAATAATAAAAAATGAACAAAGTACAGAAATCAATCTGTTTTAATCAAATTATGCATTTAAATTTTGACTTATATCTAGACGATTTCTTATAATTGAAATTTTATTGTTCTTATTTAGATAAATTTTACCAGAATTGGTCCAAACATTGCTCAATCCCCATTTTGAGATTGCTTCGTTCAACAAATCCATACGATATTTGGTCAGATCTTCTTTAATCACTATTCCAGTACCCTTTAGCAGCTTCTTTCTGTTATAAATATTCGTTTTAATTTCCATGCTGGCCAGTTTGAGATATATACTTCTGGACTTCTCTTCACATTTTCTACCGATTCTGTGGCATATCTGAATATCACTGGATGAGATGTGTAGGTTCATTTTGGAATTTATGAATTTAATAACCTCTTCTCTCGTATTTTCCTTTGTTTTTTCTGCCATCTTAAATATTCTCAAAGACATTGATCTGTTAGATTGTTCTAGCTTTTCAACATGTTCCTTTATCTTTTCTTTATCAAGCTGCTCTTCATTTAAAGATTTTCGCAATTCCTTAATTTTTTCTTCATTCTCTAAATTAAGTTTCTCCAATTTTTGGTTCATATTGACCAAGGACTGGTCTATTTCTGTTAGTCTATTTTCTAATGATTTTATAATGGCGGAGGTCACATTATCAGTTATTGTTTTTATGAAAGAACCTGATTGTAAGCAAGTATTTATAGCCTTGTTAACTGCAGTTTCGATCTCCTCACGAATATCCCGAGTGAGAACCATATTAAATTATAATTGTACTTACAGCTTCTCTGTTTATTAATACTTTGGAAAATTTTCAACTTTTAATTTGCTGTAATTTCTTAAAGATTTGAAATATTGGAAGAGCTCACTTCAAACACAACTTATCTATTTGCCATTAGGCCAGTAAGTCCAGTACGACCCGTTAGATAACCTGTAGTAACTCTGAGCTCATTCCTACTGATATTCAGCAATACTCTAGCCCGTGAAACACATGTCAGCCATGAAAGTCTTATTGTGTACATGCTTTGGAGTGTTTCTCCACGTTAGTTTATGTTTGCTTTGTGCCCATTTTTGTCTTTGTCTTCGGACCACCTTCTTTGTGGTCCCAAGAACTGGTTCTGATCCAACAATATTTTGTAGCTGATCAGCTTGATCATTTCCAGAAACATTGTTATGTACCGGCACCCACACTAATCTTACTTCAATGTGATCTGTCAGTTCACTCAGTTGCTTCTGACGTAAGCACTGGATCAAGTTCGAAGACACGCGAGCCCCGCATCATGTCGCGTCAGACCAATCAATCATAGTACCGAGTGCGATGATGCCCTTGGTTTTTGCTGGGACAACAGTAACAAACGAACGGTCCTTTTCAACACTGGCCGAAAGACAGTATATCTACATACATCATACCTCGTGCTTATTGGTGAGCTGAGATATGCTACTCCGCTGCAGGCTGTGTTAACCTAGCGGTCACCCATTTAAGTACCAACCGCGCTTGACACTGCTTCACCGTAATTATCGCATCGAAGATGTTCCACTACAGTAATGGGTCGACTGTTACGTTTTTTTTAGAGCCATTGTAATTAAGAGTGTTGTGTAATGTATTTGTTCGATTTGCTTTGGTTGGTAAATTTGAAGCTGCCTATTACCTGGTACGTTGTTTCGCCATAATAAAGTAAGCTTAGATATAATAAATATTATTTTTATTCATGTTTGTCGTCAAAAATAACCCTTGTATTTTCCCTTGTGTTATCAGTAGTAATACCCCTAGGGTCTTGATAATACCGAGATAATTTTGTCATAGAGAATGCTGAAAGCGTGTTGCTTGATAATGCTATTATCTTTGAGCAACACGCTTGAAGGATTCTCTACGACAAAATTTTGAGTATTTTTCAATACCCGAGGAGTATTCGATAAAATAATTTTTTACTTTGTAGCTTTCAAAAAATTGATTGCCAATCTGATGTTTAATAATTTTCAATACAGCGAAAATACCCTACCTGTGGTGTTTTCAGTTTGGTGTTTATTTTTTATTAATAATTAATTGAACGTCAAACTGACAACTGGATTAAAAATGTCGCAAAGATTTTGGTATTGCATCTAACGATTCAATTAATTTACCAATTGTACTTTTCACAACTGTAGTTTCAAATAAAAATGAATAATATTTGATTGAAACCAATAAAGTTTGTATTGAAAATTATTGAACGTCAGATTGACTATGAATTTTTTGATATCTACAAAGTAAAAAATTATCTTATCGAATACTCCTCGGGTCTTGATAAATACTCAAAATTTTTCCTGCGGCCTTGGGCTATTATCAAGCAACACGCTTTCAGCATTCTCTATGACAAAATTATCTCGGTATTATCAAGACTCTAGGGGTATTACTACTGAAAATAAAACGTTATTCGGAAATACTATCAGTTTTACCGTCTAGCGTAATCTAGTAGGCGAGTATCAAAGTACGTATAGTATCATTAGGTTTTTGTGATAATACGTTTGAAATAGTTTGACTAAAACTACATAGTTAGTTCGATATTGGTACGTCGGTACTCTCTTGGTCAGCGGACGTTTGGAAGAGGCATGGGAGATGATGGCCAGAAGGAACTGTGGTGTACAATTGTGTTATTGGAAATCTGACTTTTATTTAGTCATCCTTTAAGAGGGATCATTCTGTATCACATATTATTGAAATCCAGTTGTTGTTGGCTAGTAGAAATAGGTATTTTGGTGTTCTACTGGATTTCTGGACCGTAAGGGATTTTTAACTTTCACCCAGTCGCCATTTTATTGTGTTGGATATTTTGCTATTACCGATTCCAATTAACAGGAGTACTTATCCTGAAACTACCGAGACTCCTGTCATCTTTTTTCTTCTGGGTGGTTATTTGTCTTCTGATACGACTGGATCAGGCTATAACCCCTTACTAGCATAGGGGTTTTTCCGTCTGGTTATTTTTCCTTTTTTTTTTTCGCCTGGGCTATTGTAACCCGTCTTGGTTTGGTTATCCGTTTGAAGGGCGCATTTGGATACGACTGGTAGCACATCCATGGAACTGGGATTACTCGTCAACAGCTTATATACTGGGTGATTGATGCTGCAAGGCTGTATCGGTGATATGTATTTAATTTAATCTTTTATGACAAATATTCCTTACCTCCTTACTCAAATTGGTTTACTAGAAAGTAATTAATTTCAAAATTTCGCGCATAAGTTTTGCTTCCTTGGGTACTTATTGGAATTTTGATGAGCCACCCGTATTTATACAGGGTAAATCATGATTGTTTTAAGATTATTTCGTATTTGGTCGGACTTTCTTACTCATACTTTTAAATACAATAGTAGATTGTTATATCACATATTTATGAATAGTTAGTACTGTATTCAAATATTCAAAATATATGTTCACATATTAATTACTATTTTTCGGATTTAATTTTTTTCATGGGTGATATACCTCCCCTCCCATGTATAAATAGGATACAATAGCGTTTCTTACCTATTTAGGTATTTTTTTTATATATTGCTAATAATTTATATGTTACCTACATTTATTATTGGGTTTTATGGCTTACCACTGTGTTATTGAATAAATTCAATCTGTTTACACCTTCTTTACGTTGGTGTACTATTTGTTCGTTAAAGGCTGAATAGAATCGTTACTTGAATATTCTGTTTTAATTCAGTACCATTCCCTTTTGCGTTAGTAGGTCGCGTGATTAGTGGTTCTTGGGATATTTGGGTATTGTGAGGTACAACTCCGATTCGAAATTTAGTTTACATATAGAATTGTTCGTCGCACGACGCCCCAAGGTATAGCCTTATTCTACATTCATCCGAAATAATGAAGCTTACATGTGTCGTGGGCTACTGGTCTGATAGTAAAATGTCTGTTATTTGTTAATTCATAAAAATATCAGTCAATGGAAGGTGAAACTATAACAATAACGACCAGTTATTATATTATAATTTGATGAATTTTAGTGTGAAAACCTCGTTTAAATAAACTTCACATTTTCATATAGTGTGCCAGTTATTTTATAGCGATTCACGAGAATTTTCCACCCCGTCTGAACACGCTGAAATAAGAGATGAGGGTACACTAGCTACTTTGAATCTGTTGTAATGTGATTAGAATTGCAAAGTGGGCATCCTATAGCATGCCTTTCTGAGCACTAAATTCTAATGGTATATGTTCCCGTGTTCAATAGTGTCTTGTTTAATCCATTTATGTCAATTTAAAACTACGGTTGGAATAATTTGCGAGGTTAGCTGATTTGTGATCGGAAAATTGTTGATTATGGAGTGAATACTTAAATTTAAAGAAAATGTATAGCCCAAAACAGAGAACTTTATTTTATTGAGCGGTTGTTTACTCTGGGAATTTTTATTATCTAACAAAATTCGTTTTACACTAAAAATATATCAAAGAGACGAGGAATATAAGGATAATGTATATGACAGTCAATATATGAAATTGGGCATTATACATACATCTTTTGGAGGTGTTTCAAGTGATCTTGAAGGCCATTTAATTGTACCAATTATTCTCTTGTGGAATGTAAACCTTGAAATTCCATTACCGTCCTTGAATTATGTACTGGACAACCATCTTGTTGAGATCAACATCGGATATAAGGAGAGCTGCAGGAATTACATGATTTTCTGTATCTGTAACTGTAAAGTAGGGAGGGTGAGTGTAGGCTCACAGCGCTTAGGCCACATGTGACCTATTGTACATTCTCCCGATAAGTTGTCCTCCTAGCTCATCGTCTATTCTGTCCTTCCCAGGAAGGTGGACAGGTCACTAGGAGACACCTCCTTTATATCGATAGGTGTGGGCCAAGACTCACCGAACACTCACTCTCTTATTGACGATAATTCCGGACACTCGCATAAGACATGCCTGACTGTTTCATTTTCCTGTTCACACATCCTGCATAGAGGTGTGTCCACTAGCCCAATAGTATGGAGGTGTTTCCTTAGTTGACAGTGTCCAGTCAGAAATCCTACTGTTACAAGTAGGTTCTTCCTGGTCATCGCCAAATATTTCTTCGGTGCCAGCTTCCCAGGGTCGCTCAGGGTGATCCTGCATCCTTTGATTCCATCCCATCTCTTAAGGGATTGAGCATGGGTGTAACGTTTGGCTATGTATGTATGTGTGATTTTTGGGGTGACATTCACTGAGACCTAAAAGGTCTATTGTGCCCCTCACTTCTACTCAGGTTCTGAGGAGAGTCTCAGAAACTAGTAGTTCCTTTAGTCCTATTTCCCGGAGGAATTTCAGGATGTCTGCAGGCTTCAACTTAGGCAAATGTTCCTCTTCTATCCAGTAATCTCCCAGGTGCTGTGCTCTAGGATTCTGGAGTGCTGTGCAGTTGGAAAGTATGTGGATGGAGGTTTCTTCTTCCATTCCACAAAATCTGCATTCTTCTTCCTCCACTATTTTGAGCTTTTTCAGGTGCCCATTCAGGCGACAATGTCCCGTTAGGATCCCTGTCAAAACTCTTAGCGCAGTTTTACTTTGACTTATGCATTCTTTTGATCTCAACAGGTTGTAGTCACCCAGAAGAGTCTTTGATTGTATAAGCCCTACTAGATCTTT
>CAJUYI010004876.1:0-17144 GCA_910591695.1 Galerucella pusilla
CTTAGTTACAAAAAAGATACATAGTGAACACTAGCATTTTCCAACACCCTACGTTAAGTAGGTTTTTGAAAAAGTTTTAGGGTGTCAAAATAAAGGTTTATAAAGGATTTTCACGATAAAAAGTCGATGTCATTTTTCAGAATAAATATCAATTTACCAGCTGTAAATAAAATTTATCTTCAGCCAGGGCAATTTACAGCTAACGGGTTGGCAAAACTTCAAGACATTGTCAGATCATCTGGTAAAATTCCCCAGTTTGTTTGGACGTTTATCGACATTCGATCATCGTCATATTTAAAAGTTTTTCTGGTGCTTTTAAATTCATTGTTTCTTCAAGATTGAAAAGTTAAAGAGAAATGTATCTGATAAAAGAAAAGCTCGAGTGTTTTTTGGCAAGATAAAGTAACCAAACTTGCAACTCATTGTCATTGTGTAAAAAGTGACGTCCGCTTACTAGATATTGAGGAAGAGAAGTTTTTAAAGGATGCACCTTTTTTATCGATGTCAAAATGACAATAACATTTCCAGGTATATGATATTTTAACATTGGAGTTAATTTATCGTTAATAAACTATAGCTGACTATCTCTTATTCCGAGGTAAAGCCCAGTGGCGGCTAGTACATAAGCGCAACAGTGCTCCCAAAAAATCTCCTAATTGACCAAAATATTGCAAGGCATTCGCGTTGTCATAATGATAAAAAAACTGCTAGCGCATTCCACAGCTTGAATAACAAGCCAAATCTTTTTTAGATTATTTTTAAATTACCCTATTTAACTTGTAAAAATAATGAAAAGAGACTTTAGTTCGGCAATTTGATACAGTTGCAAATTATACAAAGCGTTTATACTAAAATAAGGAAATTGAGAAAACAAGACCCAAAAATATATTAATTTAGTGAGATACAATAAAAAAATATATACATTTGGAATGAGTCTCAAGGATGAGGGTGAATAAAGCTATCTTCATTATGAAGCAGTGAACGAACCAAAATAATAACGCAAGAAAATGTTGGATCATTGCTTAAAGATTGTTTTAAAAATACACTAATTTCATATATTTCGTAGATTTCAAGGTTCTATAAAAAATTAAATCTAAAGCTGTTTAAACCTACCAAAATGTTTGACCATTTTCAATACGATACTTAGACCAGCTTATTACAGTTTTAGGATAATCATTAGCTCTATTAATGTCAAACTAAAATTTTGGAAATTTCGTCTAGTTAAATTAGATTTTTATTTCTCGTCACTTTCGTCCGAGTTACCAT
Organism: Galerucella pusilla; assembly: GCA_910591695.1. NCBI lineage: Eukaryota > Metazoa > Arthropoda > Insecta > Coleoptera > Chrysomelidae > Galerucella > Galerucella pusilla. The sequence goes on from CAJUYI010004876.1 coordinate 1,267, forward strand.
TAATTACTCCATATTTATTCTTAGCTAATTCATCAATTTCATTACAACGTTCGATCATAATTTTAGGTTTTTTAACGGACCTTGTTTCTTCATCGTCTGCAGTTTCTTCACCAGAAGCTATTTCTTCATTAGAAGCTGCTTCTTCGCCAGGGGTTGCTTCTTCGTTAGAAGCTACTTCTTCATTAGAAGGTTCATCGGTGTTTTTCGGAGTTTTTTCGCTCTCTTTCTCATCCTTCTCTCCATTTGTTAAACCATTAGTTTGACTTGGTGTTTCGACGGGAGTATGGTCAATGTCGCCTAGCGGATCTTTTTCTTGTACAGCCTAAGAAATGTACTCAAAATTACTGGAACTTTATTTTTCTTTAATAGAGAAAAAGAATCGATACAAGTTTTAAGGAATGTAACAGAAACTATTTTCTTATAATGGGAAAATCAAAGTACTTACGGCCGATTTCATAATAAAACATAAAGGATACTTTAATAAATATTATTGATTTCATAACCAATTTAAAGTATGCTTTAAACTGAAAGTATCCTTTAAGGTTAAAGTGTCGATTTCTCGACTTTATCTCTCCAAAGTGTCATTTAACTACAATATAACCATGAAGTTTGCTAGTTTTGTGCTAGTTTGGTCGTTGATCATATAATATGAATAATTTTCAAATCTCTAGCTCTAGTTCAAGTTCGTCTGATGAAGAATTTATTTATAAAAAGACCAAAAGTGTATTGGGCGGAGTAGAATTCAATGAGACCTGTGGCGGAAAAAATTGTAACTGTCGCAACGAGTAAAATAATTCGTTTTGCATTGTTTTTGTATTATATGCAAGTCAAAGTATTTACCGTAAATTCGTACTTTATTTGTTTAATTTTGTGTCAGTGACAAGTTTACAACTGTGTAATTCTGAGGTATTATTCTTATATAATCAGAGATATTATGGTTATGTTATTCTATTTTTTGTTTTCATTGCAGATCAAAGAGAAAATATGTCGGTATTTCAGATTTAAAATATTACTCAATACAAACCTACCTTCCCTGCAACTTTTGTAGATATAATTATATCAAAAATAAAATAAAAGCACGGAATCAGACCTAAAACTAAACAGTTACTTGAACGCTTGTTGTACTTTTCACAAATATCAACCATACCTATTACTCCAAAAATAAAAATATTAGGAGTCAAAATTTAGTTTAACAACAAAAAATACTAAAGCACAATCAAAGAAAAAGCAAAAGTTCTACAAAACACACACTGAAAATAACTAAAACAGCAAAATAAAACCACCTAAATATCAAAGGGCTTATACGGCAGCTGATTTGTTTCACTCGTTACTAAGATGACATTCAACTTTTCCCAATAGGAAAAGAACAGACTGTTTCGAAAAATATGATGAGCTCGACTTTTACCAACGTTTTCGCTCAAAAAAACAAATTGTTTTGTATATCTACAGAATGAAATAGAAGAGTAAATCGCTTTACCTACTAATAAGTAAGTTGTGAAATCCATAGAGTTGTGTTGTATACAATGACCAATAATAAAATTAAGAATAACCTTTATTTAATTTTCATTATACAGGGTGATTCATTAATAATGTCCAATCTCTGAACTGTAGATTCTAAACCTCAAAATATGATGATTCTGCTCAACATGCCTTATGCAAATATTGCTAGTTTCCGAGATACGGGGTGTTCAAAGTTTGAATTTAAATTTTGATTTGCACCCTAATTTAACATTGCTAATAGAGGGCGCTAGTTACACTTGTTTTTGTTAATTAAATCAAAGTAAACTTTTTTCGGGCTAAACTTACAACTAAAATAATAAAAAAATATTAAAACGCATTAAATTCTACTAAAAAAAGTTACTCTTCTTTGATTCGTGTAACTCAATCGGTTATCGAGTTATTTGATTCTAAAAAGTTCAATAAATTTTAATTTTTTCATAAAAAAATTTATTATTCCTTAAATATGTAACAATAACAAATTTGTAAACAAAAATAAAAAACTTCAAAGCAAATGATCAAAGAGAAATTGTGAAAACATGAAAAATTATTGCGAAAATCAAAATTTAAATTCAAACTTTGAACACGGAAACTAGCAATATTTGCATAAGGCATGTTGAGCAGAATCATCATATTTTGAGGTCTAGAATCTACAGTTCAGAGACTGGACATTCCTAATGAATCACCCTGTATATAAGCTTTTATTCTACAATTAATAAAATACACACAAAAAGTTTGTTTTAGTTGTAATACATAGGTACCTTTTCTGTATTACTAACCTCATTAGTAGTTTTGCTAAAATTTTCAATTTCTTCAATCAATTTCATTTCTTCTCAAGAAAAATTTGAAAAGCGAACTTTCTTATTGGAACTTTAGTTCTTTACGCCAGGTTATGTTTGAGCGACCAGGGGTCGCGACGCAAAAGATCTGACCGTTACGCGTTACGTTACGCTACGTTATGTTACATTGCTTCGTTATGTGCCTTGCTTTTGCGTGCTTGTGCCTCCTTAGTCTCTCTCTCGTTTACGAAGCAGCGATTCATAATAATAAATATGCTCCTACCCGGATTCGAACCCGGGCCGCCCGCGTGCAATGCGAGCATTCTAACCACTGAACCACCGATGCTATATTGAAATTCTATGCAAAGCTGGTATTCGCAGTGCTAGTGATCTACTTGAATTTGTTCGGATAAATTTTTACTATTATTTCCATAATTTTTTTTGCGCGATTAAGGGGTCTAGCTACTTTTCGAAATACAGGGTGTTGAAATTTTGGAAACTTGAATGTTTTAATTCGATAACTTTAAAATGGATGGATAAATTGATTTGACATTTGGCAGGTAGTTTTTAAATGTAAAAGGGCATATTTTGAAAGAAATTGTAGTTTGTGCAACTAGTGTGGATATGATGGCCATATCGCACGAGGACGAAGATGAAGCACGACGCCGTAGGCGGAGTGCTCAATCGTTCAAGTGCGATATGGACAATCCACACGAGTCGAGCAGCATATTTTTTCTACGACCCACTTAGGAAAAAATCTAGAAAATTAAAATTTCTATAAACTGTAATATAACTTCAAATTAAAAATTTAACAATTCAATTTCATGTTTCCACTAATTTTGTGGTAAACGAATGTCCAATTTTTATAATGCTACGGTTTCCTTTTTTAAATATACGATGCTGTTATAAGTAGATGTTGCCAGTCGGACTCCCTCATGGAGGGTACCGTACCATTATCTATTCTATAATAATGAATATTCTGCTAAATATTTCAAACGTCTACCTGTTGTCGTTATTAATATCAAGCAGAATGATTATTTAAAAATAAAATTAACAATAAAAAAAATTCCTCACGGGGAATCGAACCCGGGTTTACCGCGTGAGAGTCTGGTGTGCTTACTACTCAACCACCAAAGAATATGTAAATTGTTTATCTATAACGTCAGATGTATTACATAACTTTTGCTTAAAAGGAACTAAAGTTCCTACCGTGTGTCCCGCGACACGTTCTACCTTTTTTATCTATGTGTGTTGTGTATTTTATTTGATCTAAAACCATGCCTCCTTTAAAAACTTGTTGTTATCCACATTCGAGGCCGACAAATTTTGTGTCAAACCACAAAATGTAAAAGCGTTACGCTTCTGATTTGATGTTGAATGAAAATCTTACAATATGGCGCCGGTTTTGACAACAAGTTCGCTCATACGACTGCAACTTCAAGACGGTTATTCTTACGTGAAACGGAGTCTATTATTAAAGAAACTACTACTTTAAAGGGGACTTTAGTGTAAAGTCTCTTTTCGGTAAAGTGAAATTGTTATTCATTATGAAATCGGCTGTAAGAGATACATATAGGATTTTTACGATAAAAAGACGATGATGTCATTTTAAGTTACTTTCCTGCTTATCAGAATAAATATAAATTTACCAACCGTAAATACAATTTATCCTCAACAGCCAGGGCAATTTACAGCTTACGGGTTGGCAAAACTTCAAGACGTTGTCAGATCAACTGGTATAAAATACCCCAGTTTGTTTTGACGTTTTTTGACATTCGGCCATCGTCTAATATTCACAAGTTTTTTTGGTGCTTTTAAATTTATTATTTCTTCAAGATTAAAAAACAGTTATTTTCATAACTAATTATTTAGGCAAATCTGCAGTGTGTAGTTAATAAAATGCCGAAGCAGCTGAACAGTAAATGTCAACAAATGGTAACATCTTTGTTAAGCTATTTTGAAAGAGAATGCCGAAATGGGGGCCCGCTTCTCCTGCTTACTGCTGTAAGAGACGTAAGGTATTCCCTATTTGTATTCATTATTATTAAGAACTGTCAATCTAACATCAGATTCACTTTTCTAGTTTTCGTTAAGTAAAGAAAAAATCTACAGCTTGGCAACATCACAATATTTTTTATCGTAAATAAACTATATCATGTAAACTTGTTGAAATAAAAATTTAACACACTTTCTGTGGCTAAATGACCTACTTGCGAGACATTTTATATGATTTAACGCTTACCTCGACTTCATCATCAACGGGATCATCAGGTATAGTAATACACTCCGAAGGAACATTCTGCAACGCCGAAAACGATTTAACTCTCAAAAATCCTTTTGGCTTAGCATCGCCAGTGCTATCCGAACTGTTGGAAGATTTACTTGTAGTTTTCGATAAACCACTAGGTCCTGCTTTAGACACGGTACTACCGATACTTCTCTTTGTAATAGTAACCTCTGGAAGCCTCGGCGAAGCTTGAGCAGTTGATGATACGGTTTTAGTAACCGATGTTACTTTAGGGGCAGCAGTTAGTGGCGGAGCAGGATCGGAGGGTATAAATATAACGTCATCATCGTCTTTACTTGAAATCTTCGAGGGTACAGTTGGAGGTGGATTGGTGGGTACGGGACTTGTTTTGGGAGGAAAGCGAATATTCTTGATACCTGAAAAATGAATATTTATAAATATAGAGATGTAGAAAATTGCTCTAAGTATGAGGTATAGCACAAACGGTATTTAGAATATGTTGAAATTATTGTTTACTCATTTGATCCTTGTCAGGACGTTGGAATAAACTTAACAGCGACTAAGATCAAGCAATGGGTCTTTGTATAGTTTGGCAAGTTTATCTGAAGCTACGTGGCATCGGTAAGAGGCGAGTAAACATGGCGCATATCTGTCATAAACGTACAAATGGCGTACGGTACCTATTTTACCAAGTAAAACTGAAAATACAAAGGTCACTGGCAATTCCAACGCCACTGGATAAATCAATATCAGTCAATTGAGGAAGTAAGGGGGAAGAACACACGCACACGCTTGCCAATAAGAAGTCAGCTTTCGATAAAAATCACCAATTATGTAATTCGGAGGGTTTGGTAATTATGGTTTTCGTACAACGCTGCCAGAGCTTGGAGAAGCCCATAACAAATTTGGAAAAGTGCTAATCTTTCAATATTCATAAGTTGAAAAATCCAAGGAAACAATTATATTAAGGAATTAACGTTTAATCTTAAAGTTAATATTGTTAATAATAAAAAGTCTCTTTTCTAATTATTATCACTATATACTTAGCTCTTTAGCTTTTACATAGTTAAACGTGGCAATATCGAATGTTTTCGACTGCATTCCTTTCACGGCTTCAGATAAACTTGTCAAAATATAGATGCCTCTGTTTTGATGTTTTATGTTGACAACAAATTAAGGCTTATTTGGTTTCATTTAACTAAATTGATCATCATTTGGGATTCGCAGCAGATAGTTAATTTTGAAATTACTCTAGTTAATACAGAAAATAAATTCGAAGACAGTCCATATGCTATTCTTTATGGACAGTTTTTTGCTACGTTTAGTTGCCTTTTTATTAAAATCAAGATATCTAATGCATCTATGAAAAATTTGAACGCGAACTTACCTCAAAATGTCCATTTTACGAACGTCTATAACATAAAAATAATTACCTTGACATGTGTTTCAGACGTATTGGTAATAAGGCGTTCTAATTATTTCAACTTGTAGTAAAAAACTGTCCATTCATTGTTTAAACATATTTTCAAAATCAAATACTTTTATCATTAGAAGAAATTTTCATGTAGCCTTAAAGATTCACGACTCTGGAGAAGCAAGCATAAGAAATATTAAACAATTATTAGCAGTACCATCATGTTATGAATAAATTTTTTGATAAATCTATAGACAAGATGGTATAAGAAAGGACATACAAGTTAAAACACAGATTAACACTACAGAAAATAAAAAGTCATAAAATTATTCGACACTCTACCAGAAGAGTATTGAAATTTTTAATAAGCAGTGGGTAAGATCAGAAGAACCTTAAAAACTTAAATCCTCCATTGAAATATTCAAAAAATGCAAGTTTATCCATTATAGTTCACTTAAAAACCAGGAGTAATTTGAAAAGCCTTACTCACACCACTAAAAGTTACCAGATTAGTTACCGAAGGGTGAAAACGTATTAACAGTCGTGTTCCAAATGTATAAAATATGCCTCGATAGCAAAGATATTAGTCATAAGTCGATTTCTCCTCTGATATGGAATATATTCTTTAGATGTACCTGAGCATTAAACAGAATGTAGCACTTTTTCCTGTTTCGTTTCCAATCCAAACTCATATATTACAACACCCATATTACTCTATTACGGCTGTTTTAAGAAACCAAGCAACAAATAAGTTAATGCTTTAAAAAGAAAGTCAGTAGGTTACTTTTTGAATCGTTTCGACCAGTATATAGTACCTATGTACAATTATCTATCAATTCTATCATTCTTTACAACCAATACCGGTGTTCTGTCGAAATGTTGGAAATAAAGTTATTACAAATTAACATGAAGAAATGATTCAAACTATATTACAATATTGAATCGATAACAAACAAATTATGGTCATTGTTGATGGTGGAGAATTACAGATAGTCAAGTTACTTTAATTATATGTATTTTGATTAAATTGAAAAGAATATGACAATTGATAATATGTTCTGGCAATAACAATACTACAAAATTAATAACTTTGTAAAGCAATATACAGTATTAATTTAAACATTTCCAACAGTTATCTTGATGTTGCCGAATTAAGTGTAATAAATCATTTTTTAAATACTTGTGAGATACTTTCTTCCTTCTTTTTGACTTCAAAAACCAATAATGTAGCTTCTACCAAACCCATTCTTTTCTATATTGTTTTATATCCTCCATGGCATGTTCTTCCAATAAACTTTGACGATTTATTTCCAAATATGTATGTAACAAATGAATAGTACCTACATTCGACTCTTCAAAGGGTGACACAGATAAATTTAATTTGTTTTAAGAAAGTCTGAACGTTTCTTCGAAGCTTGCGAAATTTTGTCCAGCACAGATCTTATTTTTGTTCGTCGAACGACATTTTTTATTCACTAATCACAATTTTTCAAAAGTCCTGGTTAGGTATTCCACCAATATTTTCTGCACTGTATATTGTTCCTCCACTTCATTATTCCTTCAATAGTCGGTAAGCCAACTTTACTACTATTTTAAGAAAAATGTAAAGTAATAATGTACCCACTGCATGAGAAATTTTGTATATAACATGAATATTTTTGGTTTTTCATCAAATATTTATTTATTTATCTGTCAGAACTATCAAAAATGGAAATTATTAGCTGATGTCAATGCTAAGAAGAGTTGTGTAAAACTGGGCTGAATCTGACCAATCAGAGGTCTACACAATTGCCAACTTAAATTCAAATTACTCCTCCTGGTTTTCAAATGAGGTATAGAATTTGTTACCCTTTTGAACATTCGAAACTTTCAACCACTATCAATAATAGATTGAAGTCACTTTCAAAGTAATCGAAAATTTTAATGACACCTAACTTCGAGGTGTATGACAGCTAAGAAAAATTGTATAACAAAAGCGACAACAATAAAAACCTGGAATTTATTATTAATTATTATTAATTATTAATTTATTACAGACTTTTGTAGCCACCGCTAGAGTGCGTTTATACCTGTAGACCTGTCAAAATCTATATTACAATTATAAAATACTCACCAGCTATAAATTCCGTCCTCAAATTCTTCCTGATCTGTATCAAGGAATTAATGGAACTACTCAATATCTCCTGTAGTTTATTGTGTACCACAGCAAGTGCTTCAACGCTTGTTGCATTAGCTTGTGCTCTGTTCAGTTGAGTTAATGTATAAGAAAGATTGGAATTGACACGAGCAGAAGATCTTACAGTTTTTTCAAACCATTCGTGTTTCGTCGTTGATGCTGGACGAATAGGTCGTAGTGCTGGTGGTCGAGCAGACAATGGAGGAGCTGGAGTTTGTAGTCGTACATTTGTGGCAGGAAGGCGGATAAAACCTGATTGTGGACGTACGGCTGAAAGGAAAAACAAAAATTGAGCATTCAATGATCCCAACATATTTATTTAAAAATAAAATACTCACCTGCACTATTGACCACTTGCACTCTAGACCTATTTATCTGCTGAGACATAACCGGCCTAACTTGTGATTGTTTTGACAACATCGTTGTTGGTGTTAAGACAGGCATTTTGGTTGGTGGACCCGAAATTGATTGCACGGCTGAGAGTGGAGGTGGAGAATCTCTACCTAGCAATGGATTATAATCAGGGTCATCTTCTGTTGTTCGTTTCCTTTTTTTAGATTGACTTGTACTAGGTGTAGGTTCAATGGATTTTTTCTTTTGTGGCAAACAGCACTGGCAGTAATCTGTGTTAAGGTAAGCTTCTGGGTTAGGAGCGGAGCCGACAACTCTGGAATTAATAAACATAAATTATGTAAGGGGTGGTATAATTTAATGTTCTATGGCATTGGTTGATATATTGTTATGGAATATAACAATTTGATATTTGATTTTATATCAATGAATATTATGTTCCATGTATGTGAGTGAAGAATCAGAATTCCAAATCAAACAAAATTTTATTCAATATAGTATTTATTAAATTATTTAAAAAAATTCTGTTACATCATATGTATGCATGTAGACTCTCTCTCTCATGGTGCTTTTGGGTAAGGTAAGTTATCTAAATTTAAGGAAAAATTAAATATGATGTAAATATTAAACGTTAAGATTAAATATTAATTTTGTTTACTATCTCCAGATTGCAATCCGTGTATGGTCTCCTATTCTATTACAACCTATATTAAATTAAAATTAACACAATCGCGCACAAATAGCTCCTACTTCTGGTCTCGTTCAAATACAGGTACTCTTATTTGTAATAAAAGGAAGTTCGGTCTTGTGCAAAGCAAAGATCGTAGGTGTAAACGACTTTACTAGTTGTCGTTACAAGTTTGAGTATAAAATTATTTATATTACCAAGTTTCTTGTGATTTCTGTCTTCTGGACACTAATTATTTGTGTTAAATTGAAGGTTAGGTAAAGTTATGTAATCTACCTTTGATTCACTGCTACTTTTCGAAAAACCTTTTCTAACAACAACAAAAAAAATCTCTCTCCCCTTAGTTACGTATCAACCTTCCAACTTTTCTTTTTTTTCTTTTTGTTGCTAACGAATATCCTCTCCGTTTCTTCTTTCTTTTTTTATAAAATTGCTAATTTTTGTTAAAATTTAGTTACTGGCAGTTCATATTGTCTAATCAAAATAAAATGTTCATAATGACCAATATTATTTTCTAATGTCAACCTTATCAGCTAATCTACAGGGTATATAAAATATCTTACATTAAATGTAAATAGTAATTTATTCATCTTAACGTTATTGTTCAAAATTATGGATATGACATAAATCTCTCATGTACATATGATGTAAAACTTTCTAAGATTAATCATTATTTTATTCTAATTATGAGCATCTCAATTTCAGTATAATATGTAAGTGTTTCAAGCAGAGATGATTGCTGTTATGGCCTGTATTGATTGAAGCATCAGAAGAGCATATACCAGTTAAAAAATTAAAATATTCACTGACACCTAATAGTCCAAGATCTAGTAACACACGTTTCATGAAGTGTTTGATGCACCTTGAAATTTTTATATTTAAAATATATTGTGTGGAAAAGTACATATATTGTACCTGTGTTGGCTTGACCCACCTTGGAACACCAGGGGTGCGATTTTCGAAACCATTCGGGAGTAAATCGCATACGAAAAATGACCATTTTCGTATGAAATTTAAATAAGTAACGTAATTTTCGACATGCTCAAACGGTAATCGTATACGTACACTTTCGTATGGCTTGTTTCGAGTGGGTTCATTCCATTCGAATAAATGTTTTCGTGTACGGAAAGTGTAAATTTACATAACCTAGATTGAAAATATTTGTGTTTGGTATGTCATTAATTTGAATAATAAATGATATAAGGAGCAATTCTATAAGCAAATGTTAAATTTTAACGCACAGTTAAAAATAAGACAATCTGCTAACCCATTTTTGCAAGTCTGTATGCATATTAAGCTTTAAAGTATTAACGGAAAACTCTTTATTGGATATCATACATGTTGAAATTAGAATTATAATCTTGACTAGGTATAGATTAAACCATTAGAAAAGCGGAAGCTTTGTCAAATATAACGGCGTACCGTTAATTTTTAACCACTTATTATGGAATTGACCCTATAATCAGTTATAATATGGCAGTTTTTGATGATTTAATTCATTTAAACTTCATTAACGCTATACAAGAAGCGGAAGTGTTAGCAGATAGACCTCCGAGGATCTTTAACTTTAACCCATTTATTGAACCTTTCGAGGAATATTCAGAAATATTGTCACATTTTTTATTAAGAGCAGCACTGGAACTTGAATCTACCATTCTTTAACAACAAACAATAATAAAGGAAAAATGCTAAATAAATAATATCAAAAGCCAGTTTGGGCTCACAACACTTGATACAGTTAGTAGTTGGTATATTCTTTGCATAGAACTATTAGAACTGCATAGATAAGGTATATTCTTTGCTTCTCAAATGTCACAAGTGACAAGACTATACGATTATGCGGTGTTGTCGGCTGCCAAATTCTTCGTGTACGAACGTTTATTCGAATGGTGTTGAAAAATACACATTCAGCACCGTATACGAGAAACTTCATGTGGAAATAAACGTACACGCATAATATTCGTGTGAATATAGTTCTACAATACTATATAATTGTAAAAATCCTCCTAGAAACCATATGAAAGTGGGGGAGACAACCAGTCTTCGAAAAATCTCTAAAATGAGACATCCTGATAACCCACTGCATAATCCATCACACAGACTCCTTTATAGTAAGACGGGAATAGAACCAATAAATGAGAGATTCAAAAAATTGTTCAGGTCCTTCTCTCTTGAAGAAAAGAACATTTAATTAATTCAACCTCACATTCTAGAGATGTCTGATAATGGTAATCGTAGAAAACATCCACAGAAAACTCTGTTTGAAGAAATTATCTACATATCACGGCAATAATATGTCACTTAATATCTTGGTTTTTATTATGAAATTTATATATATACATATTGTCATGATATATCTATATATTATTCAAGAAAAAAAATATAGAATTAATTTTTACCATTTGAAATTTTCAATTAATTACCTAAATGGATTGGTTTGTTAAATGTCTGTTTAAGTTTGAAGAAGTTTGAAAATTAGAATTGTTACAATTGTTTTATATAGTTTATATAAAAAAAATGTGGTGTAAAATACATTGAAATTTTTAAGTATTTCATATTTGATAATTATTTATACGTAAATTGATACTTACATCATTTTAACACAGACAATGTGATAATAATTAATAAAATTTCATTTTAAATTAAAATAGGAAAAATTTCAATGTTTGTGTTTATATTTAAAAAAAATATGAGAGATGTAAAAATTATTCATTTGCCAAAAGTGACAAAAAATTGGTTGGTTACGAAAAAAAAAAAATTGTTTTGGTTTTGGAAAGAAGTCAATTTTGAAAGAAAGTAAAAAAGTCAGAAAGAAAATTTTCTAATTAGAAATAACAGTAGAAATTAAAAGGAAAAAGAAGAGATTTGTGTTAACAAATCAATAAAATTTGGAAGAAAAAAAAAAGTAAAAATTGTATAGATGCAGAAGAGATTTGTGTGAACAGATCAATGGAATTTAGAAAAATTTAAGTGGTAATTTGGAAGATATGAGTAAATTTGGTTGGACGATGAAGAAGTTAACATTTTGAACAATTTATTGGATTTAAAAGTTTTTTCTTTCGGACTATAGTAAGAATTGAATTTATATATTGCTAAATTGTCAAAAGTTCATTATATATAGTTAATATATTTCTGTTTTCTTTATAGAATTAATTTTTACCATTTAAAATTTTCAATTAATTACCTAAATGGTTTGGTTTGTTAAATGTCTGTTTAAGTTTGAAAATTAGAATTGTTACAATTGTTTTATATAGTTTATAAAAAAAAATGTGGTGTAAAATACATTGAAATTTTTAAGTATTTCATATTTGATAATTATTTATACGTAAATTGATACTTACATCATTTTAACACAAACAATGTGATAATAATTAATAAAATTTCATTTTAAATTAAAATAGGAAAAATTTCAATGTATTTTACATTTTATATTTTTAACTTATATAGAAGATATATAATGGATGTTGTTTGATGATATTGCATAATGATTTTAGTTTTTTTTTTTAATATAATAATTTGTATTGTACCTAATCTTAGGAAAACCAATGTATTACTATATATTTTGTAATTTGGCTGAAAGACCTCGGTCGATGGCCTGTTGATGCTTTAGTGTCAATAAAGTATACTTCTCTCTCTCGTGTGAACTCGAAAATCACACCCCTATGTTTAGACTGTTAAGAAACTGCAAAGAATCCTATATAAAACTTGTAGTTAAAAATGTATTTATAAATTTCTATAGTTTTTTTCTTATAAGTTTCTGCTATAAAACATCAATAGAAAAAAATGTTGTAGCTCACCTTATTTCTCTTTGAACGTATTCCATAAATTCTGCACAATGAATTCTAAGATGAATCAACTGTGACGGATTACACCTAAAGCACGACCAATCATCGCTTTTCTGGATTTCTGCCAATTTTCTTCTATCAAAATTAATTCGAATACATTTCTAAAAAATCAATTTCCTGGTAAATTGACGATTTATTCAATAATTACTTTTTAAAAAATGTTAACTTACCTTACAGAATACCATTTCACAGGTGGAGCAGCACATAACTTGTCCACCTTGCCCGCACCATCTACAATATAATTCGCTTCCATCTTCATCCTTTTCAAATTCCCCACTAGTGTAAAAGTGATAACATTTTTTACAAATAAGAACTTTTAATAATGGATGTACAAATCTGTTGCCTTGTCCGTCTAAAGCACTGCCCAAATGTATATTACATGCTGTACAATGGATTTTCGTCAACTGGACAGGATTTTCTACAAAAATATATGAATATGAAAAAATTTGTCTTCATTTGATGATTTTATGAAAAATTATAAATATGAAACTTACTGGTGCCATATGTCTGGACTTTCAACTCAAGTTCTTCAGTAGTTAAATCAGAATCAACTGAAAATAAATATCAAATTAGTTGATGTAATTTCAAAAATTTATTTTGTCACCTTCTGCTCCTGTCATTTCATCTACAAATGTAGAAAAGATCGGATCATATAGTTCCAATGGACTTTTATTAATTTCATGTTCGGGTGCAGGAGCATCTGAAAATAAATGATATGTAAACATCAATTTTAGAATTAAAAAAACTGACTCAAGTCTAAGTTTGTGCTCTAAATACAGAATTAACTATTTTAATAACTAAATTTATATATTGTACACTATTAGAACTCACCATTATTTGTGATGACTGGTGCTTCATCAACTTCCATAGATAGTTCTGGCATCAGCAGAGAAGGATCAAAATCTTCATCCATATCATCATCATCCTCACCTAATACAAAATAGAAATGAATAAGGAGGACGGGCAATGGACCAAAAATAAAGATGACAGATTAAGAACTGGTTTTTGGCTAACAAATTGAATCTAAATGCCGACAAGACACATAATATGAACTTTACTTTGCAAACTTCTTCATCAAACCTGGAAAGTCAGGAATCGGTTAAATTTTTGGGGGTCCACTTGGATCCAGGGTTGACTTGGAACATTCATATCAATCATCTAAGCTCCAAGCTGTCCAAAATAACTTTCCTAATAAGAAGCCTTTCCAAAAATGACATCAACCCCTCTAAAACCATCCTGATAGCCTCCACTAAGAAAAGAAAACTCAACCTCAAAACCATAAAACTTGATGGGAACGAGATTGAATGGAGACAAGAAGTCAAGTATCTAGGTTTAACTCTAGACAGTAAACTCCTGTGGAACAAACACGAAAAGGAGATTACATACAAGGCAAAAATGGCTCTAATGGTGTGCAGAAATCTAGCAGGAAGAAACTGGGGTTGGAACCCAAAAATCCTAAGCTGGATGTACACTGCAGTAGTGAGACCAATCATCACTTATGAAACCATTGCGTGGAGTAGTAGAACTAGCCTATTGACGACGAGAGAAAACCTCTCCAAAATTCAAAGACTAGCCTGTATATGCATTACAGGAGCAATGAGAACATGCCCAACAGCAGCCATGGAAGTGATTCTCAACCTCACCCCTCTACATACAGTGGTGGAAAGCGTTGAAGAAAGAAAAAGATACAGACTAAGTACAGACGGAATCATTAAAAAAAAAACCACCTCCTCACTTTTTAGAAATCAGACAACCTGGGACATGCCACAAGACGGTATGATGAAAAAGTATCTTTTCAAAGAAATTTGTTACGGAATTGAGCAACAAGAAGGAATGGGATCCAAATACCATCACCAGACTTGGAAAGAATGCCATTCAATGGTACACAGACGGCTCAAAAGCAATAGAAGGAACTGGGATAGGAGTGTTCGGGCCAGGAACCAAACACTCTAAAAGCTTGCGAAAAACCCCAAGTATCTTTCAAGCGGAAATCCACGCCATAAGAAAGTGCGCCCAGTTCAATATTGATAAAGGATACAGAAGACAAAGGATTATCATAATGTCGGATATTGAAGCAGCCATTAAGGCACTGAGCTCTTGTGTAATCAGTTCCAAAATGGTGTGGGAATGCCTAGACAAACTCAATGAACTAGGCGAGAACAATACTATCGATTCCAGGACATACTGGAATAGAAGGAAATGAAATAGCAGATGAACTAGCAAAGAGGGGGACTCAAAAACCTTTCTGAGGGCCTGAACCCTTTTGCAAAATCAGCCTCAATGTAATATTGGAAGAAATAAGTAAAGCCAAGAAAAAGAGATCTGACCATTGGAAAGATCTAGTAGGGCTTATACAATCAAAGACTCTTCTGGGTGACTACAACTTGTTGAGATCAAAAGAATGCATAAGTCAAAGTAAAACTGCGCTAAGAGTTTTAACAGGGATCCTAACGGGACATTGTCGCCTGAATGAAAGAAGAAAGAAAGAAAGTACGTTTATTCATCTCTTAGAATTCTACAAACACGTGTTACAAAAGAAAACATCAAGTTATAAAATTACATAGACTTGTCACAATACAGAAATAAATCGCATACATACAGCCAATTACTCCGGTCATTCATTCACCTGCATTCATATCTCTTATGGGGTAATTAAAACTCGGTAAAATAATAATGTACAACATTAGCATTTAACGTATATAAAAGGTAGTTAGTTCATTATATTTTATACTGTAGGAACTCGTCAACAGAATAGAAAGCATTTATGCAGAGAAATTTATGTAGCTCTGTTTTAAATTTACTGTAGGTTCCATTACCAACAGTCCTACATGCATGGTTAAAACATATGACACCCCGATAACCTCCAGAGTCCTGACCAAT
>CAJUYI010004877.1:0-17139 GCA_910591695.1 Galerucella pusilla
CCCCCCCCTATATTCAAGTTATACCTGATATACTTACACTTTAATACTGCTGGCATCATTGAAGTATAAACTAAATAGACTATTCCAAATTGTAAAAATCCTAAATTACTAATTACTTTGGTAGCATCACGGCCACTACTTTGAAAAGTTACACCTAAGAATATTCCTACTAGAAAATGTAGAAGTAACTTCAACTGGGATATCGTCTGAAAAAAAAAATTAGGTTATCTACAGTTTTTCGAACATATAGGATGAGACTTGTAAATATGACAACCTGGGGGTCGATATATCTTTAACAACTGATGAATTCAGCCGCTGTCCATTGTGCACTAGGAGGTAAGGTCATATTTAACAAGCTGTACCAAATAATTCAACTTATTGTCGCCAAATGCTATAGAAACAGGGCTAAAAGGTTCATTTTCATATTAAATCTGTATCCATAAAATGACATTTAATTATTGGTCGCCATGCTGGATTAATTTATGTTGGCTACATCTAAATCCCTAATGTTGGTGGAAGTTGTTGTCATTTGTCATATCAAGTTGCACCAAAGAACTAACCGCTAGTTCTATGGTTAAAACCATCGATATAGATAAATATAAACGCGGAAAATAAAGTGGAGAATACAATATTTGAAAGTAATCTGCATTTGGTGCAAAAATTAAGCACCTTAAGTCCATGTTAACCTTTTGGCAACCAAAATATGAAAAGCTGCGTTGAAACATATCTCTAGCAACTGATGAATTCAGCCGCTTTCCATTCTGCACTAGGAGGTAGGAGGTAAGGTCATATTTAACAAGCTGTACCAAATCATTTAACTTATGGTCGCCAAATGCTATATAAATAGGGCTAAAAGGTTCATTTTCATATTAAATGTGTATCCATAAAATGACATCTAATTATTGGTCGTCATGTGAGATGAATTTATGTTGGCTGCATCTAAACCCCTAATGTTGGTGGAAGTTGTTGTCATCTGTCATATTAAGTAACTAAGAGCTAGTTCTATGGTTAAAACCAACGGTATAGATAAATATAAACAAGAAAAATAAAGTGGAGAATACAATATTTTATAGTAATCTGCATTTGGTGCGCAAATTAAGCAGCTAAAGTCCGTGTTAACGTTTTGGCGATCATTTATTTCATCTGTCAAAAATTACACTATAGAATACCAAACAAATAATTCTTCTATTGGTCGTCATCATCCGAGATAAATTTATGTTGGCTACATCTAAATCCCTAATGTTGGTGGAAGTTGTTGTCATCTGTCATATCAAGTAGCCAAGAGCTAGTTCTATGGTTAAAACCAACGATATAGATAAATATAAACCAGGAAATAAAGTGGAGAAATAGAATACCAAACAAATAATAACGTACCCAATCTCTATATAATTGAATGGCGTTTTTTTTCAGTAATATGAAAAATCTCTTCCATTCCGGAGGTGATTCCTTCCCACTTGGATCCTCAATATCATTGGCGTATACATTATTACTACCGGCGTCAACTATGGCTAAAGTGTCACTTATTTTAACTGAAATAAAATGATTCAAAACTATCAATTTGTAAATAAATTTCATACAAGAACATTCAAAAATGACTTCACTGACAGATCGGCCATATTGTTCTGGATCCCCATGTCATATTCTTAGTTAGACTTTAACAATTAGTTCTTAAAACACACAAACTTCAACTCTGGGAACTCAGTACAATATGGCCGACCTGTCAAAGTCAGATGATTTGGAATGGTCTATAGACAATAAACAAGAGATGGCGATAGAATAGACGGTTAGATAAGGTGGAGTAAAATAAAGTTGTCCAACAAAAATATTCAAAATACACTCAAGACTCACTTGTAGGTACATATTTCCATCTATCTTCTTTGGCTTGACTATCTAATGCATCAATGTAATCACCATATTCCCCAC
This sequence comes from Galerucella pusilla, assembly GCA_910591695.1. Taxonomy (NCBI): domain Eukaryota; kingdom Metazoa; phylum Arthropoda; class Insecta; order Coleoptera; family Chrysomelidae; genus Galerucella; species Galerucella pusilla. The sequence continues at coordinate 1,924 of CAJUYI010004877.1, forward strand.
TAACAGCTTCCATAACTACGAAAAATTAACTTAGTTTCCATTATAAATAAAATGCAATAATTTAACAAGTTGAAATCTTACAATAATCGGCAGGATTATGATATTGCGGACAATGTAGACCAACAGAAGCCAGGAACGGTACGGTATTGATGCTTGGTCCTTGATAAACGCATCTACCTTTCGCCATCATATAAACTTGATCGAACATTTCGTAGGTATGAGCGTTCGGTTGATGTATGGTACAAACTATAATTCGACCTCCACTGGCTAATTTCTTTAACATTTGAACGCATTGAGTGGTGGATGCACTGTCGAGACCTCTGATAAGAAAATAAAACATGTAAAATGGTGAATGAACTCACAAAGGAATGGGATACAAGTTTAGTTCGTCTCGATCTGAAAGGTGGCGCTATCTTTATAATTGTGTCCGGTTGCATACCCGACAGGGGTATTTTGTTTAGTAAATTATGTTTTTTTTTGACAGTTTTATAATATTTTTACAATAAACTACACAACAATAATTATTCCTGAACTATCTTCTAGGATTTAATTTGAAGGATTTAGCTCCACTTCTAAAATTACAAAATTTGAGTTGAAGGTGTTGGTGCGCTAATAAATTATTTGAAAGGTTAGAATCTAAACTGACCCGTGGCGCCCTCTATTTGTACGGGTGGCGCCACCTTGAGAGTCCCGTCAGTACCTCTAACACAAATCAGATGGTTGTGGAGCTTCGCTAACAGTCGAAAAAGAAGATTCCTGTAATTTTACAGTTTTTGGCGGCATGTTCAAAATTGCTTTAATTTTACTTTTATTGCAAAATGACATTTATGGTTCATTTTTAGATATTTCATTTGAAGTTACTCAACATTAGATTGATATTACAATAATAACAATCAAATAGTCGAGTAAAATTGAATGAAATGTCAAAAAATGGACCATACAATGCCTGAAGTGTTAGGGGGGTATCGATTGTCGAACGGTTTAAATAATGCACTGATTTGTTTTCCACAAAATTATACTTTAATGGGATCCATGGATAAAATATTTAAACAAAACTACAGCTTACAACATAACATAACCTAGCATAACATGATCTTACTTCCTACTGGGCCCGTATTCTTTAGGGACTAGTGAGAATTTCACCAATGAGATAGGTGTATTGCATGGTTGCCTAAAACATGAGAGTTTCAAATTTGTCATATTTTTAAAGGCAATAGTGAGACCTGCAATATCACTGGACGAAATCCAATACGCATGTTTCTAAGCTTCTCACCGCTTTTGGCGAGATTCTCTATCGGTCCGAACCCTGAGAGATTGAATCTCTCTCGTTTCAGGCAACCCGTAATGCATCAATCTCATTGGTTAGATTCTCACTAGTCCCTTAAGAATACGGGCCGATCTAATACTGAAAAGACGAACGAATGTTCTAGAAAGTGTCCGTCACTTGTCAACTGTCGAGCGGTGGACCACAGACAACACGACGAGAAGTAGAGCTCACAAGAGCACTTATTAACAATGTAGCCTAACAGAAGTGAGAAAAATAAAGCAATGAATCATCAAGTTTAAATATTTTATTAAATAAAAAAAGTATACGATAAATGAAACGTTCTTTTACTGATTCCAATGACAAACATGAAGAAAAATAACTGTTAGTAATTCAACAAAAATGCTGGGAAGTTCAAAGTTGTATGACAGAATAACTACTTTTGTCACTTTTCATTTAAAACATGTTTTTTCTAAAGATAGAGCATACCGGGTGCACCTCACATTACAGTCTTTCACAATACATATTCTCGACATTGTCTCTTAAAATAAAAGTTCCTCTATAAACAATAAGAACCAACTACGAATACTCAACACACACACAAATGAGCAAAATAGTTTTTAAAAACGAAAACTGGAGAAACTCACGATACACTAAATTAGAAATTTTAGTACTGACGGGACTCCCTATGTGGCAGCACCCTCGCGCATTCAGAGATCCCCTACCCTGATGAAATTCAGTGCACTTTAAGTATTTATATCATTAGTGTTATCAGCATTGATGATATTTTCAAGTGAGCTACGTGATATTTTTTGTTTATTATGGAAAAATCCGGATTTAATTTATATTTTTCGAGAGAGCATGATCAAATTCAGATTAAAATGTCATTAGGTATTATATTAATGATCACACACACTAAATAATAGTGTTTTTGGGCAAATCTACATCGTTTTAATGTTAACTGGCGAGACAGGTTTGATATGGGTATTTTCAGTATTAAAAAAAAACTATCAAAATAATAAATACTCACGTGGTAGGTTCGTCTAGGAACATAATTGGAGGATTATCTACTAATTCTAAAGCTATTGATAACCGTTTTCTCTGGCCACCGGATAAACTTTGGCATCTTGTATTTTTTGCTTTACATAAACCCAAATTAGTCAAAATTTCATTAATCTAAAAACAAAAAATATAATAAGCACGCAAAAACAAGCACTTAGAGTAAAATCAATTGACTTATCCATGCAGTTTTCATAACAATTGTCAAATCAAAACAAACATTATTGGATCAATGTGTTAATGGTTGCCTACGTTATGCACGGCTGTCAAATCATGTATAACGGGAGTGACTGGTGGCCCGTCCAAAATAAAAATCAAAAAATAAAATGCGGTAGAAAAGTATGTTAATGTTTCGGATCAATCAAAGACCTCGACAATAAATACTTCGCTTATCTACCTTGGCGCAAAATTACAATTTTTCAAAAATAACTCACCAAAAACTCCTTAGCTTTTTGTGTAATATTATCTATTTTAAGGTTACATGCCATCATCATACATTCGTCAACTGTGAAAAGAAGTGGTAGATTATCGTCTTGAAGGATATAACAGGACTCTTTTCTATATTGTAATATTCCTTTTTTCCTAGTCGGTCTATTACATTTTATAGTTCCACTTGTTCCAGCGATTCTATAAAAAAATAATATAAGTTGATCACCATGTATAATGTTAACTACATAAACATTTTGTTCTAATATTGACGGTTTATTAAATGATCATTAGTGGTTAATTAACATTTGGTTAAAGCTTTCAGTAAATATGTTTATGCTTATCATGTTAATATTGTAATGTGTATATATATTGTTTTTGTGTTACGTTAAAACTCCTTTAATTATTAGGTACATTTATTATAAACAAAATAATTGATATAAAAGAACCCTGAATAATAATAATAAGTCAGAATGAATATCTATAGGTGCTACCAGTCAGCAGAAAACTTATTCAAGTTAAGTGGAAATGCCCCAAATAGTACCTATTTTATTGTTAGTACGATTAATATAATGAAGAATTACTCACTGATATCCAGTTAAAATATTAAGTAAAGATGTTTTTCCAGCTCCAGACGGTCCCATAATTGCTGAAAGATGACCAGAATAAAATTTTCCTGAAACTCCATCGATAATTCTTTTATAACCTGTAACAAATAAAACTCTTTAGAGGTTTGTAGGTAGAGAAGAATATTAATACCATCAATATACATCGTCCATATCATAAAACACAAATCTATTAAAATCGTTCAATTTTTAATAACTACTTTTTGTATATTTTAATCCCTAATTTAAATGTAATGTTACCGACCCTGTCTAAAATTAAAAATCTTTCTATCAAGCAATCGCCTAAATACCATATATGGAGTGACGAATAGGTGGAGCACCAATACAATTGCAGTAAACAAACATCAAACCGGCGTTTTTTCTTAACCCTAAAAAAAGTACTTCAGGAATTTATTAGTGCGTAGTGATTTAAGTAGTGAATATCGATGTTTTTGAGGTTATTCAGGTAATTATTCATTATTTTATTTAACAATATGCGTTTTTAATGTTATAATACTTATTATGTTGTACTATATTGCATTTTTTGACAGATAGGTAGAAATTTCAATTTGTTATACCGATAATTTCAACCATGTAGAAGTGTATAAATTCAAAGGTGATTTTTTAAACATTCATAATTATTGTCGTTGACGTAGATCAGACGGAAAGATTATTACTTCATCGAATAACAAACTGGACAACATAAATCTGTTGAAGAATTTGTTATTTACTGATTATGGAAATATTCCACTTGAGTTAAATTTTAATTTGAATGTTTTTTAAACTAGGTACTTATTTAGGATTTTTATATCGTAAAATCATGTTGTTATAAAGGTTTTTGTATATAAATCCTTTGTTAATGACGTATTGCTCAAGCTTATGCTTGTATTTATAAACAAGACTCAAGGATGAGTACGGTCTTGAGCATTAGTTTATGACACTTTTTCTATGTAAAATGTGTCAAAAACGAATGCTCAAGACCGTGCTCAGCCTTGAGTCTTGTTTATAAATACAAGCATTAGGCATGTAGGTAAATGTAGACAAAGATATACAAAAGATTCATGACATATATATGACGTCAGATTTAAAGATGGTTTCCGCAGATGGTGGTGTATTCGTAATTTGTGGTATATTCTTTGATGTAGATAGAATTCAAATAATTAGATGTTGCCAGTGCTAGATAGACAAAAAATATTTGTATTATTATTTAAATAATTGCTCTTCTGTCATGGTATAATCATTATTTTTTATCTATTAATATACACTGTGGGTCGAAAGACTCCAATCTCTATTTTAAAATATAAGAACTATTGTATGTTTTTTCATGTAGTCACACTTTGTCCCCGCTCATAACCCTAGAGGTTGATGCGGTAAAATAAAAAAAAAAAAGGAGTACATTTTTTAATTGAAAATATATTTTTTTAGTTTTTTGGGCGATTTATTTACTTTTTGCAGGGCTAATAACCTAACATGTTCTCAACATGACTGTAAATTTGGAAGCAAAAATAATGTACAGGGTCGGACTTATAAAAAAAATTATATTATATTATATTATATTATAAAACAAACTGCATTTTTTCTTTGAGCTTCTCGATTGTTTCAAATTGTTGTCCGTCATACAAATTTTGTTCGAAAATTCCCCAAATTGAATAATCAACCGGATTTAATTCTGGGCTGTTAGGTGGCCACATTCATACCATTTTTCTCTAAGTCTTAAAGTTACTAAACATATTAGGTTATTTTTCTTCACTGTTTTCATTAAATAATACCAAATTATTTCTTTTTTTTACAGATTTTACCGCTCGTTTCAGATCAAGAAATGCGATATGCCTAAAGGTAGGAGAATGTTGTGAGGAATAATAAAAATAGAAATATTTGGAAGAATAATAATACTTTTAATTGATGAAATTAAAAAAAAACAAAGTTTTGAGGGGTTGGGAGTCAAGCATAGACTAATTTGTTTATTTATATATTTTTTAAACGTTATAAATACATTTTCTATTTTTGTTATTTTAAAAAGTGTGCCCGAAATGTTTTTAATTTAATTTTAATTTTTAATTTTATAAATATATTTATTATTGGAAACACCCCAGCAAGAGGATATGTTTTTATGTGGATTTCGTTTGTGTTCCTTTTGTTTCAGGTGAAGTTTTTTCAGCTTAGCAACTTTTTGCAGTGATGCCAACTCTCAGAAATTTATCTCCCTAAAACCACAACCAAAAACTCCTTAAATCACCACAATTACTAGGGATTGACCCTAAAAATTTTTATTATTTATAAAATAAATAATTAAATATTTTTAAATAAATTATACATTAAAAATAACTAATAAATACTAATTCAGAACCATCTAGTAATCATCAATGACATTAGTATCATTTGATCAATTCAATTTTTTTCATAGACTTTTATTGAATACAAGTATGGAGTATGGAGAGTAGTGCAATCAAAAAAACTAAAAATACCCCCAAAAAATTATTCCCCCTAAAAAACTTTCTGTACCTAAGATTTTTTCTCACTAAATTGGGGGGGAGAACCCCCAAGTTGGCATCACGTCGTTCTGAGAGCAAATCGGTCAATAAATTGAGTAGTGAACCTAATTTAATATTTTTTAATTTAAATAGAAACTTATTAAACAAAAGTATTTGAAAAAAAATTGCTTGAAAAAATTAACTTGTTTCAAAACTGTGCTCAGGCTTAAAATATTGAAAAAAATATCTTTAAAATAACATTTCTTTTGTAAAAAATCTTATTAAATTCAAAAATTTGAAAAAAAGAAAAATTAATGCAGAAATATTCTAAAAACCTCAAAAAATTTGTTGCTAATTTAAAATATTTTTTGTGGGGCATAATATTAACGATTCTGTTAAAAAATTATAGTTTTAGAAATATAAAGACACTAGATAGAACCGGGATGCTCCAGACAACTCAAATGGGATTATTTAGGAGAGCAAAAGCAAGGATTTCTTGTGCAAAGTTCTGGGAGCCAATAGGGCAGTCATTCATAATTTAATATTTTTTGATTATGACAAAATTAAAAAAAATTACTTTAGAAGTTCAATTTTTTTCACAACTGATATTCTAAAAATTTTACACTGAATTAAAACACATCAAATATAAAAAATAAATTTCATAAAAAAAGAAAAACAGTTTAAAAAAATTATTTTTTTTAAATTCTCAAATTTCTAACTTTCATTTAGTCTAGCATTATTTGGTTAACCATTTTGTTAGGAAATTATTATTTTCGAAATATCAAGTCATTCCCAGAACGCACTAGATCTTCCAGGAATCTTCCAGACAACTCAGAAGAAGTAACAACAATGATTTTGGGTGTTTCCAATTCTTCACATATTCATTTTTTGCTAATTTATAAACAATATTTGAATATATATAATGGTGTATACTGTTACATCATAAATTTACTTTTTGTCGACAGAATTTTTTTTGTGTTTACACAAATTTTCAAATTATTGCATGCCTGTATAATATTCTTGAATGTGATCACAGAAGTTTCCTCGGGACGATTAACACTCCTTGTAGTTTTGCAGAATCTTTAAAAACTTCAATATTTCACTATAAAGACACTTATTCTTGTGCCCAGATTACTTGGACTACTCGCTAATTTAAGGTACTTTGGTTAACAAGTTTTTCCAAAATTACTTAGTTTTTCTTTAAAAATTATATTGTTTATAAATATTCCTTTGTTTAATAATTCAACTACACCGAATTGGAGTTCAACAATGTTCATTTCAGTTTCATTTTAACAGCTATAAATTTTAAAAATATTTTTGATTCTCTTACTTTTCCAAATTAAAATTTTGTAGAAACTGTTGTCGGGTTACGCTCATCTTCTCTATACTAACCGAATTGTATGATTCATTTAATTTAGTGAATTACAACATAAGATGTGTATTTAAACATACAATACTCTAAAATGTAATCTATTTTGAATGATATGCAACCGGTTTTTATAGATAGATGGGTTACTCTGTAAAACACTGGTACTGACTTGAGGTTGCTCTAACGCAGTGGACCAAGAGTCAGTATCTATGGGGAAACTATGTGATGTATGCCTTTGACTAAGAGATAAATGTGGTGGCAATCGCCGGCCGGTGAATGGAAATGGTCGAATTCGGTTTTTAGTGATGGTTATAATGGGAAAAATGGTGCAGTCCAAATGGTATTGGAATGAAGGTTACATCATAGAACTCAAAATGTAAGTTTCAAATATTTTTTTATTCCATTGAACGCTGCTGCTTACTCAGGGACGTATATAAAGGGGGGGGTTTGAGGGTTCAAACCCTCCCCATAGAAAATACAAAAATTGTTTATTGGCATACTGCCGCAATATGATTATTCATCGGGATGTGGCAATAGAAATAGAAATAATTTAGCTGAAGAGGTTAAATTTACTTTTGTGAGATTGATTTTCTGTTTTAATAAAAGCTTCAATTTTCAATCATCTATCACTCTTTAAAATGGGTGCTCCCAAATTAATATACAGGTAACATCTCGGCTGGTATGGGAATGCGGCGAAGAACTTAGAAGACTGGCGACTCGGAACAGTGTAACACTGGATGGGTGCCAGGTCACAAAGGAATCGCTGGCAATGAAAAAGCTGATGAACTTGCAAGAGCAGGATCGTCAACACTGATGAACGGAGCCGAACCGTCTGTGGGCATCCCCAGATGCTTCACTATAAGTTATATATAAATTTTTTATTATTCATGAAATTTTCAACATATCCCTCCGCAACAGAGGTAGATTTCCCACCTCCATGCCTCTTTAATTTTAAAATATCAGCGCCACTGTCTGCTAGGAAAGCGGCAGAGCTTCTTCTGAAGCAGTGGCCAGTATATAGAATAGGATTTGAAAGACCAAGAAATTGTGCAATAACTTTTGGCTGACTGCTAAATGTGTTAATTCCCACAGGATTTCTGGTACATTTTCCATTCGCATATTTTACAAAAAATCTGTTGTGTTTAAGAACCTGGGGACGCAACTTAATATATTTTCTTAATATTTCAACAAGATTCGTATTTTCAATGTCTCCAGTAGTAATTGCAAACTGCCGTATAACTTTTGTTTTTGAAGGTGGGATATCAACACGAAAATTGCTTCCTTCGTCTATAGTCTATAACATTTTCAACTGGAAGAAATGTTAATTCTGCTTTTCTGCATGCTCCTGCCATTCCAATTATCATTGCAACCTTAGCCAATAAGTATTCTTTGTCATCAGCTTCCACTAAAAATTTGGCAAAATCTTCTTTAATAAAAACTTTTGACTTTTTAGCACTGTACCCGTCCGCTTGCCTTTTAATATATGCTACCAAATTTGTATATTTTTTAATATCAATATTCCTTTTCAGATTTAGTTCAGACCTTAACATTGAGTAAAGTGTCCATAATGTGGAAACTTTTAGATCTTTCTTACCCTTAAAATATGCAAGTAAAACTTTCTCATTAACATGTTTAATTTTCTTCTCATCACACCACGTAACAAATTTTTCGTATGCCAAATCATAAACTACCTTTGACTTTTTGGGAATTACTGGTAATAGAGCATTACCTGCTGCCTCTTCAATATCGCTTGGTAGCTCTTCAGAGCTTGAATCACTCAGTTTAAAAAAAAAAATGCTTTTTTATTATTATTTTAGTTTATTGACATTTAACTTGTTGCTAAATTTATCATAATTGTAAAAGTGGTTGACACTTCTCAGGTTCAAATGTCGCAGCAATAATAATTTACGTACAAAATTTTGCAATAATATAATTAAACACTAAATATAAATAATATTCGAAACTTTGAAGTTTTAATAGCACAGAAATTATTTTTTATTTCGAGTTGTCTTAAATCCGGGTATTATTGAAATTTTTTAATTTAATAGCATACTGGAAAAAATCTATTGAATAATACATCAGTGAGCTTTTAATGCAACAAGTTAATTACTATTATTAGTAAATAAACACTATAATTTATTATTGTTTATACTACAATTGTAAGTTATTTTTAACAATTAGCTTTTAAAAAAAAAATGTATTACATAGTATTTTTTTTATTAACAATATCCTATAATTGAACTTAAAAACTAATAATATAATATTCAATAATTATCATTATTTTATACTGACCTAAGTTAACCTAACTTTACTTGCTCCTCTTAAAACTGTAAGAGACTCATCTTAAGGGTGGCTCTAAACCATGTTAATGCTACAGAGGATAGACAGACTATACATGGGTGAAATAGGGGCAGGGGGCGGCCATTTATCGCCTAAAAAAGGCGGCAGGAGCTCCTTGCTTACTGTACATCAGCAAATATCTTGTTCATGTATTTACAAAACCTTATTTATTTTTTTTAATTGACTACTTGGTTGGAGATTCGTAAAAATTCCTTTTTTTGTATATTTCGTTTAAATCCACGTTCTAAAGTTCAATGTTGATTATGCAACAAAACAACAAACGAAGCAGAACCGGTCAATGATCTTCATCACATAATATTATAATTAATATTGTTTTGTTTATAATTGCAACTTGCAGAGAACTGACACATATAGATAATGTATTCTATATAGGACGGTATTTTACGTATAATTTTGTTTGACGACTATAAACAGTGCCCAAATATCTAATCAAATAATATTGAGACTTTTTTGTTCCCAAAAATAATTTGAAATGTCAAAAATATATACACGCGTCTATTTAAAAAATCGTAGAGGCCGTAATAATGGGAATTTTTAGTTGATATTTGGAGTATATACTCTCAGATGATAAACAAATATGGAAAAAAATTAACAAAGACGTATCTATAATAATGTGTATACAGGGGAACCAGAAAGTGAGGGTATTGAATTTTCGGAAAAAAATTTTATTAAATACCTTAGAAACTTTTTAAGGGCATTTTTGGAATATATTAGGTCGAATTACTGGTGGGTTTTCATATATAATACAATGTCAAAAACACCTTAGTTCTGATTTTGAAAATTCAAAAAATATTTTGCGTAACGGTCGCATATACACCAGCCAAGTTAAAAAATTGTAGAGGCCATAATAATAATAATTTTGAGCTGATATTTGGATGAGACATTCTCAGATAATGAACAAATATGGAAAAAAAATTAACAAAGACGTATCTATAATAATATGTGTACAGGGGAACCGGAAAGTGAGGGTATCGAAATTTCAGAAAAATTATATATTATTATATATATTATATTATTTTATATTATATACGTTTTATGGGCATTTTCGAAATCAATTAGGTCGAATTAGTGGGTTTGGATATATAAAAATGTCAAAAAAGACTTTAGCTCCGATTGAGAACATTTTAAAAATTCAAATAATGAGTCGGTCGCAAATATACGCACTTTTCATATCACTGCATGTGAATTATACAAACATTTCCATTGTTTTTAATTCCAGAATTTGTCATCACAATAATTAATGATTCAGGGTTATAACCTTTACACCAGATTCATCAAACCATATCACACGTTTTAGCTGTTTTTTTTTATAATATAATAGCAAATCGTTGGAGGCATGTTTGTTATTTTATTTACAAGTCTATCAACTTAATATTAATTATTTCATAAAGATATGCAAATATATGTATAATAGTAGTGAACGATTTGTTAACATTTGAAACGTAAACGTTTTGAGATAAGATGAAACATTAAAAATTGTCATAAGTCACAAGTCGAATAAATTCAGAGCATTCAGTCTCTACTAAGATTATTAGAATATTGGAGAAAAAGTTTGGTGTATAGTCTAGTCAAAGTATACATCTCTATCTGTGGAGTAGGGAGGGTGAGCGTAGGCTCACAGCACTTGGGCCACATGTGACCCATTGTACATCCTCCCGAGCAGTTGTCCTCCTAGGTCATCGTCGATCCTGTCCTTCCCAGGAAGATGGACAGGTCACTATAGGAGACATCTCCTTTATATTGGCAGGTGTAGGCCAAGACTCACCGAACACACACTCTCTTATTGACGATAACTCCGGGCACTCGCATAAGACAGTTTCATCTTCCTGTTCACACATCCTGCATAGAGGTGTGTCCACTAGCCCCATAGTATTATGGAGGTGTTTCCTTAGTTGACAGTGGCCAGTCACAAATCCTCCTGTTAAACGTAGGGTTTTACTTGGTCATTGCTGGTCGAACTCGCTAAATAGTCCAATAAACGAAGGTGTCAACATGGGCAATTGGTCCAGCAAGAGCAATTTTTTTTTAATTTGCAGGTTATGGTAGGCACATTAAATTCCCAAAATGTCAGGTACCTGACCATTGTGGAAGGGTGGGAAAATGGCTCTGAAATTCCAGAAAATCCGTTTTCAAACGATATCTGCCGAGATTTGACTTGAATTTTTGTTCAGACGAAAAATAAAGATCAGTTCCTTACCCACAAAAATGATCCCTTGCAGTTTTTCGAAAAATTAGATAGTTTTCGAGATAAATGTCCCGAACGCCGACCCAAAATTGAGCTCCAGGCTGGCTTATAGAGAGCACGCTCTGATGGCATGACGTCCCCAAGCAAATTACTAATTTTTTAATAACTCGCGTTAAAATCAATATTTTTTAATGAATCAAAGTGCGGGTGAAAGAAGGGATCTGTGGCTACTAAGGCGTGTTTTTATCCACTCAATTCGTGCTCCTGGGTCATTGGAAAACCAGGCCAAAATTCGTCTTTGCTAGATTTTTTAATGCTTCTATGGATTTATTCATATTATTTTTATTAATAGTTATTCCAGCCAATCCTATTGGATAATGGTTCTTTGGGGGGTACTTCATTTATTCCGAATCAATGCTACCAATAATTCGCCCGTATTTTTTTGAATAATGTGTTTCCTATAAGAGGCGATTTTTGTGGATTTCTGGAGTTTTCCCCAGCGCTCTGGTTTGTCGGGAATTTCTCGATGATTAACTGTCAAACCCGCTTATAATTGATATTGGGAGAAAGGTTAGAATATCCTCTTGCCGATGGTATGATTTTTTTTGGCCCAGACCCCTGGGTTTTCAGGAAAATCGGGGAAATTTCCAGTTTTCTGAGGGAAGACAGCTATTCTTCTGAATATTTTCGAGCAGTTTTTTCTCTTTACAGTAAAATTTTTCCCGGTCAAGCATCATACCCCATGAAAGGTCACATTCTGAACTTTCCTTTGATATGTGTATCAAGTATTTTATTTTATGCATTAAAAAGTGACTTTCCGCACTGAAATGAGTGCGGAAAAGTGGACTTTCCCGCACGCTAGTAGGAAAAATTAATATCACTGCTTGTCGGGTTGTGTACAGAAACATCATGTAAATGTTGAAACATTTTGGAGACAATTGAAAAAAAAATTGATAATTTGTGTTTAAGTACAATTTCATGTCGGTTAATAATGTGCGTGATATGAAATAGTTACACAAAAATGAAAAATCAACAAACTGTGAAATCATATAAATTAAAAGTTTCACAAAATAATTGCAATATCCTAAAAATGGATTGAAAATTACCAACCTTGGTGGATTTGCAAATGGGAATTTACTTGTTATTATAAAGACTTCACTAAATTATTATGTAAAAACAATGAATTTCAGTATATTTATTTGTACATGTAAAGATGTCTATTCTACAATGTTTTGTTTCACAAGAGATGCCTATACACTGAGGGCCGAAATAAAGGAGTACATTTTTCAATTGAAAATATTTTTTTTATTTCGGCCCACAGTGTATATTTATTATATAAGCTTAATTATTATTTTTTTGTGAATAAATAAAAACTGAATTTAATTAAAGATCTTGAAATTTAAAATGATTTCCGAAGGTCTAATCGAATATCAAATTGTAAATATAATAAATTTTGAATTAAAGTCGTCATTAATAATTGAAAAAATATAACATCTATATAATTAGTTTGGTGAATTATAGAACCACTATAGACTAACTTAAAAGGCCAAAAATGAGTTTTTTTCTATTTAAATTTACTAAGAATTGCACATTAAAAAGTTGATTAATAAAAAACTGAATTCCCCATAAAAAATATATCTAATCATTTATTCAAATATGTAGAAAACTGGTTACTTGATCTATGAAGTTTGACAACGAGATTATATGATCTACTTTCCTAGATTTGTGGAAACATTCCGCTCGAGCTTGCGATGCAGCAAGCAAAGCTTGGAGCACGTGAAATGCAAGTTTTTCGTCCATAACTTTTTTAGATTTGTTTGTACAAAATAATTGTAGGTATTAAAATTTTAGGTAATTTTATACCCTACAAAACGACGTAGTGCAATATTGCGAAAAATAATAAAAAAATGGTATTTCGCGAGTCCGGCAATTTCGGAAAATTTCCTTTTTACTGAAGTTTTCTGGATAGCTTATCTACCGAAAAAGCATATTAGTACAATTTTAGCTAAAACAGTTTTCATTTGCAACGAGCTCAAATGCCCTGTTATACAATTTTTTTTGCTTCCAAAATTACAGTCATGTCGAGGACATGTTAGGTTATAAGCTCTGCAAAAAGAAAATAAATCGCCCAAAAAACAAAAAAAATATTTTCAATTAAAAAATGTACTCATTTATTTCGGCCCACAGTGTATATACTTTTATGATTTTGTCCCATTTCATAAACATTAACGCTATTCACGCGGTTCACTGCAATCGGTAGATAATAAGTTGTAGTTTCATAAACAATAACAAATAAAATTTTATTAATTTTTTTACATCATGTTTAACGAGTTTTATTGAAAAAACAACTTTCCCCGTTTTTCTTAAATTTGAAAAATATGATACATGTATTTATTAATATTTTGAAAGAATATATACCTTTACACTTCATAAATCTAGATCATTTTACATGAGTTCTATAAGGTACTATAAGGAATTATAAGTTTGTGAATCAATTACACAACATGTTGATAAAAAATTCAAAATTAATTATATTATAATCGAGAAAAATTGTGTAACACTCTTTTCAAAAATTGTTTTCATAGGAATATTTATTTCCTTAATGTTAATTCATAATAGGAAAATTTTCAACAGAAAAATATTCAATTTAAGCTTAAGTAAAAACTATTTTTCGCAACCACTCTGTATTATATTATTCTATTTGGCTAATTAATACAGGTATAAATTTTAGTTTTATAAATAAACCTGTCCAAATGATGACTTCACTTTATCAAATTGCATAAGAATTCAGATATTATTATTATCAATTTTTTTGACCATCGTAAAATGTTATAATAGACTTATTTATATAATTTTTGCAAGGCTGTTTAATAAAAATGCAGAAATTAAATTAAAAAAACAATAAATGCTAATAGATTTATTTATATACTTTTAGCAAGGCTGTTTAATAAAAATGCAGAAATAATAGTTATTTATGTACCAAGGGTATAAATAGATGTTTATACCCTGAGGGCGACGTCTTACGAAGCCGAGTGCCTCTGGCCCGAGGGTATACACATCTGTTTATGCCTGCGGTACATAAAAATTTTTATGTCATACTAGTTCGTTATTGCAATCCAATTTTAATACAAATCAGTGTTTTAAAAAATCCGGTTTCAATTAATAGGTAAATGTTGACAAACGTAAATGTCATAATATCACAATAAGTGTTATATGTGTCAAAGTTAGAAGTCAAAATAAACGAAAATTTTGGAGTTTCTGACGAAATTATTGAAAAAGCAAAGAGAGCAACTGTAAATCTGTTGGCAAAAAAGTCTAAAGAAGCTTACGACATGGTTATCAAATAAGTTGAACAAAAAATTATTTCTCTTGTACCAAACAAATCCTTATCTCGTCGGAAAAAAACACCGAATTCCAAAATTCTTCAGACAAGGCCGCGTGTTCTTGAGCCCACTGTAGTCGGCGAACTCTGTGCT
>CAJUYI010004878.1:0-17137 GCA_910591695.1 Galerucella pusilla
CTGTTTCCAAATGGTTAAAAAATTTTCAGATGAGACCTTATTATAATGAACAATATGATGGTGAAAAAAAAAATTGGATAGATGAGGCTTTCACTTGATGAAGATCCATACTAAACGATGGAATAATACAATTTAATTTGTTAAAATCTACATTATATTTGAACCCATGTTCAACTTGAAGTTGTGTCGCGTTTTGCTTTCTCAAACGATAGTCCAGTAAATGAAGGGACAAAGCCCCTGTCCCTGAAGACTTCAATTTAGGCTTAATTTGTGGGTCACGGCAGGTGTTTTTGAACACGAAAAAACTTAACGTGATTGAGTTTACGGAAGCGGGGAAAATGGCCCCCTAAACCCTGGAAACCCTCGCTAATATCTGGCTAAATATGCGAATTTTCGGAAATTCGATAATTACCGAGTTAATTAGACCTAAAAGTCTCCTTATTTCAGCTGCTGCTCTGCCTGTAAGAATTCTCTTGTCAATGCATTAACTTGTAGACGGGCGGACGAATTGTTCCATAACTAGGTAAAAAATTGACATTTCCCGATGATTTAAAGTTCATCGCAATGGGAAGACCCGTAGCTATTATTCCATGTGACTTGTAGCTCGTTCGTACTTGACAAAAATATTTAAAAAAGCGGTCAAAGTTTTTTCCACAAGATTTTAAGACTATTTCGTTACTTTGTTCATATTAAAAAAAATAGTCTTCCATCGCAATTTTTTTTTAGTATGGTACCTTAGGATGTCTTGAATGATCTTAGAATTTTTTTTTCAATATCTTTCTTGCGTTTTTATAGAAAATTGATTTATCTATTCACATTTTCCAGCCGTTTTCGGAGTTCTGTACAATCTTAGGAACAAGCGCTATTTAAAAATTTATCACCCCAAATCATATTGCTTTTGAATCATTTCAAAGCTTAGAGCGTCTAGTTTTCGAATTTCCTTTTTGATTTTCAATAAAATCCAATCATTCGCCAGAAATCAGAAAAATTGATCACACCGGTGGGAACCAGACTTTTTTTTAAATAAATAAATAAACAAATCAATTTTCCATCAAAACGCAAAAGAGATAAAAAAAATTCTGAAATCATTCAAGACCTCCTAAGGTCCCATTATAAAAAAAAATAGGATAAAAGTCTATTTAAAAAAAAAGATTAACAAATCAATGGAAGAGTCTCAAAATGATGTGGAAAAAAGCTTCGACCACTTTTTTAAATACTTTTGTCAAATACGAACGAGCTGCAAGTCACATGGAATGATAGCTACGGGTCTTCCAATTGCGATGAACTTTGAATCATTGGGAAAGGTCAATTTTTTGCCGAGTTATGGAACAATTTGTCCGCCCGCTTACAAGTTGATGCATAGTCAGCAGAATTCCTACAGGCAGAGCAGCAGCTTAAATGAGGAGACTTTCAGGTCTCATTATCTCGATAACTTTCGAATTTTCGAAATAAAAATGATGGGAACCATTTTTGTAGATAATAACACGAATCTCATTTTTTATCTGAAGAAAAATTCTCCAAGTCGCATATTTAGCTAGATATCAACGAGAAACTCGTTTTCCAGGGTTTGGGGGGCCATTTTCCCCCACTTCCGTAAACTCATTCACGTTAAGTTTTTTCTCGTTTAAAAACACCTGCCGTGACCTACAAATTGAGCCCAAAGTGAAGTCTTCAGTGACTTTTCAGGAGCTTTCGATATTTTCAGGTGTCCAGTTACTGGACTACGAGTAGGTACGAGGAGGAAATTTCTAATTCATACAGTTCCTTAATACTGAATTTTACGGATATTGACAGAAGTAATTCATTTGCATGGTAAGGGATTTACAATTCATCCAAATGCATTAAAAACGACAAATCTAAAATCCTCAATGAAAAAATAAATTTACCAAAAATGGCAATTCATCTGGAAAGGCACTGAAACAAATTTGACACAAATAATGCCCGACATTCGAACCAAACTACCACTGCCATATAAAAGAAGAGAACAAGTTTTAGTAAACCGTTTAAGGACGGGACATACACGCATAACACTTCAACATCACTTAACAAAAGAAGCCACACCTTTATGTCAAATATGTCAAACTCAACTCAACAGTGAAGCATCACTCGAATGTCCAGAATATGAAAAACAAAGAAAAAGCCACAATTTAGGAAGCTCCTTAAAATCAACACGCCCTCTTTTATTTGTTATCGAATTCATTCCATTTGGCTGTTCCGCACTGTATAGATATAAGCTTGTCGCTTGTCTGTTGGTAGCAATACAATAAGATTGGGGATCTACAAAAACCTTGCAAAGCTCGCTTATACGCAGAAGATCTGTAGATCGGATTTGTATTATCGGTATAAACAACAAAGGAAGTAACATTCTCCAAAAGGATTCCTGAGTCTTATCATGAAACTAACTCCATATAATATTGATGGAAAATACAGGCTGATCCAATGGAAATAGTGGAAAAATAAAATGTATTTGAGTTTTCAGGAACATGTAGTCAAAATTTTTAAACACACCGTTATCCAATCACAAACATATATATCATTGCAATAGCAAAGTGGAGCATAATTCAAATTTAAAGTTAAGTATGAAATGCCTCATCCAAAAAAATATTCCTCTGATCAATTACAACCAATAATATTAAAATATGTGTCTTTTGGAGGTTACAGTTGGTCAAAATTTTATTCAAATATCTTTGAGGATTCACAAGATATTTTATTAAATCGCCCTGCATAATATGTTATGGTGGCCACCAAAAGTATAATCCCAACCGTAATATTAAACTAAAAGTTCAAAATGTTCGCAGTTAACATCAATGCAATTGGTTCGAGTTTCCGTTCACCCTGTATATAAGAAAGAATATAATTGAAATTTAATAGGATATGGAGATATTGCATCATGTTACAAAACTCTGTTTGGCAAAATACATTTTTTTCTTCAACGTACAACACGCTACAGAGCGTTGATTTACCTACGATTTTCACATAAACGTGTCCATGTCTTTTGGAGGACTCTGTATAACGTGGCAAAAACCCATATCAAAAGCTTCAAAAAAATGTAACCAATCCGAATTCGGTATATACAGGGGTTCCCATTTGAAAAATCATATGTTTGGTTTGTAACGGAGTTATGCTGCACTCTGTATAGTTCGATATAATTTCGAAATATGGACCTTCAGCCCATCTACTATTTTTGTTCATAACATTTTTTGATGTCTCTTAAAATAACCCATATACCGAAGTTTGTCGTAAGATTGGTACACCCTGTATATTAGTCCATTGTTGGTATTATAAGTATAATAGGTATTATAATATTTGTCGATGTATTATATTTTCAAATATAAAAAATATTCATCTAGAATAGATGAGAAAAATTTCAACAACCACAATATTTCAGAAGTCGGGAGATGAAGGCGGTAAGTAGATGTGTGTAATATGACACTTTCTAACCTTCAATAACGTTAGTGATGACAGCATTGTATATATGGTTGTGAATAAAAATAATTCCCGCCCCATAAAGCTAACTTAAAGTCACCTATGATTAAGTCGAGTGTAACCTGAATTTACAAGGGAGCCTTAAAGTTGAATACAGAAATCACTCACATACATTCTCTCCGGCACACCTAGGGTTTTGGAGGAAAGTTTATTGGCATTTGTATATTGGATGTTTAGATTGCTACAGCTCTGCTAAAAATTCACAGATAAAAGGTGTTTTAATTTTTTTTACTCTTTGTAAATACAAACAAATTAATATATTTGAAAAAAGTGTCCACTTCCCAGAACTCCATAGTTTTCGATCATTTTTAATTTGATTGATTATTTTGGTCTTATATGTAAAATAATTGGTTTAGTTGTAGTTATTTCAATTAAGAGTGAACGACAGGCCTGGGTAATATGCATGTGTGTTTTATTCCATGGGAGTAAAGTCGCAGTTATTGTTTTTTTTTTGGATTTTCAACCTGAAAATGATATATAATATGTTGAATTCTTTAGTGAGATGTGTTTAATTCAAATCAGTTAGGTTTTTTTGTTCACAAATGGATAGAAACAATGAAAATTCCCAAGCAGCACCCATGAGTTCATGGTCTATTGAATTTCGACTATTTAAAAGGTAGACCCTACTTTAGTGTTGGAATCAAAGAGTGACTGCAACATTGAAAATGGGTCTTTCCATCGGTTTTTATAAACATACTTATCCCGTTTTCTCGATGTTTATGTTGATTATTGAGTATAATTAGGTTCTGAATATTGCTCATTTTTATTAAAACACGAATAGGTATTGCTAAATGGCTGGTATCAAATTGAATGAAGTTAGGTAATATCTAATAGTTATTCATGATACCAGTGCGTGAAGTTATACTTTTGCACACGAGTTGCGAAAATGCAAGGCACGAACGTAGCGAGTGCCTTTTTCGCACCGAGTGCGCAAAAGTACTTCACGCACCAGTGTCATGCAAAACTTTATCAACGACTACATGAAGGAAAAATGAAAATATGTGCTCTGAAGGGGTTGAAAAACAAAAATAATTTTTCATAAACAAATATATACACAACGAATTTTAATTTCAGGTGGTGTGCAATCCGAGGAAATGTATTCTGCTCGAGATTCTTTCATTTAAAATAAGTGTAATTAAAATTTTAAATATAACAGAAAATATTTTTTAAGACCGACTAGAAAGTATACAAATTCTGGACAATTTTTCGTCCAGAAAAAAAACTTTTTGCCGATCAAGACCGGAAAATGGAACGTCAGGGACCGAAAAAAGCTTCTGCCGATCTCTGACGTCCATTTTTTTTCATTTTACAATCCACTTTGATTTCGTAACTATGGTAACAAAGTTTCGATATATTGTCGAGTGATGACAATTTGTCGTTTATGTCAAACTTATTTAGCGAATACGGAAATTTAACAATAATATGAATTCGGATTTTAAATTATCTGACACGGAAAATGAGTATCCCGAAGAAATTTTGAGAGCAGCGTGGAAAACGACTTACGATATATTACCAGTAAAATCAAAAGTCCGTTACAAGAAGTTATACGATCGAAGCATTTAAAAACTGGTGTCAAGAAAAAATAGTAAAAAATGTAAATCAAGAAGTTTAAAAAAAATGTTTTACGTCTTGTCTTGACCTGTAAAACAGTACTTTCCGGTCTTGTAACGTAAATTACTATTCACTGTGTGTAACACTTCTGTCAAAATCACTGACAGCACAAAAGTTTGTACAACAAACGACTAAATTCAAGGCAACTCGATTATTATGTAGCTAATAAAGAGTGTAAAAATAAAAACCCTATTTTAAAAGCATTGGTCATTTACGCACGCTTTTGGCTGTTATGATGAAAGTCCCATATAAAAAGCGTTGTTCTTTTACACACGCTTTCTAACGTATGTATATGTATAATTTATGATTTCTCACATTTTTTTTGGTTCGTAAATGACTAATTTCAAAGGTGGTTGTAGATAAATTTTTTTGTCTACTTCGCATTTTTAAGACTACCTTCTGGCTTGACGAGCATATCGTTTTTATAATATTATTCTGCAAAACCATGACAATTAATGTTAAAACACTGGGACAAAATTGAAAATAAAACGATTAAGGTATGGATTGAACCGACGACCCTCGATATAGAGTACCTAACTAAGGAATAGGTACAATGAACAGCAACAGCAAATATCTCTGTCTTTGAAGGTTGATAAAATATTAAACATCCTGTATGGAATGTCAGGGAAAAAGTCATTAAAACAAAACTCAGAAATGGATATAATTGATATTACTAGCAACTAAATGCCAAAAGCATCACAAGATATTAATAATTTTGTTTTTTTCTTGTTTCTTTCTACCCGAGCTCGCCCGAAGTTACAGGAAAAAGTCATAGAGAGTATCATTTTTGGATAGAAACACATTTCTTTCCTCTCCCATTTCTTTTCTATTCCTTTTTTTATCAAGTTACAGCTCGCGCCCAGGAGTGCTGAAAATAAAAACGATATAAAACTCTGTTACACTGAAACACAACAATAACTCGAGGGAGCTGGGATATCACATATAACGGTGACACTTTTAATGCTGCGTTTTAACTTCCATTACCGAGAATGTGGTCTTTATAACAGCCGTTGTTTTAGATTAGTGGAGAACTTCAAAGTGACAGTAATCTTGCGGTATTATAGCTGTATCTTAGCAGTAACTTTTCTGCTGCAGAGCGGAGGATAAAATATAAGCCGTTGTGAGATGTGAGATCACATTAATCAAAATGACACGTACCTACATTACAATGAATACTTTCGAGATTATTAAATGAATAAATTTGTTGATTTCGATTCTACAAATTGTCCAACAATGTTATTTTGAGATTCTACTTAATTCAAGTGGGAATTAGTGTTTTGTTTAAAATAAACTGCTCCACAAAAGTTGAAGAAGTTCATGAATTCGGAGATTTCGTTTTCACAAATTACGATTTTCAGTAAATGTTATAGATTTGATGTTTTTTTCTTTTATGTAAGCTTCTCTTTTCCATTTTGCGCAACTTGCTTGCAATTTAAAAAAACAAAGACAACAATTTGAGATTATGTACTTTTTCAGTTTTAATAAAAAATAAAAGTATTTCTATACGTTAATAACGAAAATGATTCACTTCAATATCAATTACACTAACTGATAGCCCGGCCATTTACTGTCCTCCGGGCTTCCGTATCTTTTGCCTGGCAACAAGCTTTCTAAAATGTATCAATTTATTTTCACTGCTTTGTATGTATGATGATTATAGAAGAGATATTATACCCAAATGAGCATTTGCCATTGAACATATCATTTGTTGGTTTTGTTGTGAATTTACATTTAAATTAAATTATTTGGTTAAGTGAAATTATGGCTGGACTTTGATGAAAACAATGAACATTCAATTGAATAATTGGAATCGTCTACCAGGACTAATATATTCATCAAATGATCACGATATGCATTTAGCACTGGAGGCTGGGGACCAAAACCCCGTTCTGATGGAATATTATTCGAAGCGGCTTTATGCAAATGATGGAGTCATAAACTTAACAAAAATATGGTGTTTTCTCAATGTTACCTAATGGTTAGTGGTGGAATCATAATGGGGAATTAACAATTTTCATTATTTTTGTTCTCACAAGGTAGTTAACTATGTCGATTTGGAAATTTAACTTTTGAATTATTTAAAATGTGTGTTTCTCAACCGCCGGTCCGCAAGAAATATTGACCGGTCCTCGAAATATCCAGCTTTTATAGGCCGACCACCGATACAGTACCTACATTACAATAATACTAGTTTAAAAAATAATGTAATCTTTAATGAAAAATACAACAAACTGGCAACTATGTACCTAATCGCGTTCCATAAATTGCCATACCACCAGCGTTGCCAGTCTATTATAATTATAATAGTTCCATTATTATTCAGCAGTCCTTTAACGTTGTTACGTTACTCACCAAATCTGTTACTATTTTGAGTTTTTATGAAATTCACAAAATTACCCTCTTCTACCTGAATTGAAAAAACAAACTGTCGGTACCTCAACAATCTTTTTTACTATTCTATGAAATCTATCACATTTTGAACTGTCGACTTACTTCTTTCAATCAAAATGTTCTGGCAACACTGCTTAGAACACCAGTTAGGGTGCGCCTGTCTGCCTTGGTGCCTTGCGTATCCCTGATTACTTGAACCATGGTATGGAAACTTGGATGACCGATGCTGAGACTCTCAAGAGTGAGAAGGAGATATTTTTCCTTGTCTGTTTTTAGTTCGAGAACAGGTTGATTAGGCGTTAGTGTAGCTGATGGAAGTGAAAGATGTCAATTGTTATTTGTTCCCTCATCTCTCATCTCACTATGATCTCACTCCCCTACGTATGCCCATATTGTTATGATTGTTATTTTCATTTGTGTTAAATTGTGTTTATTATTGTGCTTGTTGCTAATAACTTTTTATAATTAGTTTAGTGTTCTGTTTACGACTTGGTGAGTTTGTTTGATTATTCGGTATTAAGATAAAAATCAATTTAACGATTTCATAGTTTCTCTACTTTTATCATAGGTACACGTGGTGACACGCTGTGGCAACTAAATTAGTGGTTGAAACACTTGTAAATGTACAGTATTTTTTTTAATAATAAAATTTATTTAAAAATATACTTCGAACGTCTCATTTCTATTCCTATATATATATTATTTAGTTTGAGTGAATAATATATTAAACAATATTTATCTTTGTGTGATAATTTTTCCAATTTTATATTCAAAAAACAGTTCACATGAAGTGAATATTGAATCTTGAATCAAACTAGTAACTGCAGGCTGAAAGAAAAAACGCTACACAGTAAGTATAAACAAAGAACAAGTAACTTGGAGTATTCTATCTATGAAGAGTAAAATTAAATGTATGTTGCCATTCGCATAAACAACATGGCTTTTCTTCAATTTCCATGTACACGATAACGATTTCACATTTTCAAGCAAAAAGTTATCTTTTAAGCATCGGCTTATTGGAATTTGATTGAAAATGTGTGATTGGTAGAGTGTAAATGTAAATAAAATACCTAAATTCAGTGTGATAGTGATAGTTACTGAAATATTTAAATTTCCCGCTATTCCCGTCAAAGCTGTAGAAATCAGCCAGTAGGAATATTTGAATTTCCCCCTACTTTGTAATGTCAGTTTTAGTTCGAGAACAGCTGGTTTGATGGCGATAATTTGACATTTGAAATCTCAAATTTTAACCTTGCAGTTTCCTATCTATCCCTCCCCTAATCTATGACTTGAACGCTGACTATCGCAGTATCGCAGTGTTCAAGGCATCTGGCGTCTTGCTTATGTTTTGTTTTTGTTCATTCTGCATACTTGGGCAATTCTTGAAATCTATTTATCAGCGTAAGTTTTTAATAACTTCTGAATTTAATATTATGCTATAACTTCTATTTCTGTAGCTTTAGGTATAGAAAATCAATAACCAGAATGAGTAAGAAGGAAACGAAACGCACATTACTAAATTTCGTGCAAAGAAAGGATTTTCAAAAACCAAGTACGTCCTCCGCTCCTTCGAATACAGATGAAAGTCAATGTAGTCCACAATCTTCCAAAATAAGAAAAAGCTTTGTAAGGCACTACATCGCAGATTATTTGAAATATGGTTTTGTCCTCTGGCCTCAATCAGAAGAAAATTGTCCAAAACCTGAATGTGTTGTTTGTAGGGATGTGCTCTCCAATGAAAGCATGGAACCTTCCAAGCTCATGCGGCATTTACAAACGAAGCACCCACAACTGGAAAGCAAACCCCTGGACTTTTTCAGGAGAAAAAGTTTGGAGATGGAAATTCAAAAGGATGCTTTTGAAAAATGTTTCTCGGTTGATAAATCGCTTTTAAAAGCATCGTATCTAGTTGCTCTGCGTATTGCCAAATCTGAAAAACCATACTCAGTTGTTGAAGATCTTGTCAAACCGTGTTTGATAGACGTGTGTTCTGAAGTGTTGGGCCAATCTGCTGCAGATAAAATGAAAGCTTTGCCTCTGTCCAATGATACTATTGGACGAAGAATATGTGAGTTATCGTACGACATAGAAAGTCAACTACTCCAAGATATACGTAAATCGAAATGGTTTGCTGTTCAAATGGATGAGTCAATTGACGTCTCAAATGATGCCATATTATTATGTTGTGTTTGTTACATTGACTATGCAACCAATGATATTAGAGAAGAATTGATGTGCTGTATCGAACTGTATCCCAAACAACAAGTACTGAAATATTTAAGGCAGTTAATAATTATATTGAAACTAACTCCATTGACTGGAAAAAATGCATCGGTTTGTGTTCTGATGGCGCTGCTGTTATGACTGGAAGACATACAGGTGTTGCAAAGAGAATAACAGACGTAGCATCAGAAGGATTAGTAGTCACACACTGCATTATTCATCGCGAACATTTAGCAGCAAAGAAATTGTCCCCACAACTGAATGTCATTCTTCTGGAATCGGTGAAGATTGTAAATTTTATCAGAAGTAACGCCCTCAATTCAAGATTGTTTCCAACTTTATGTCAAGAAATGGGATCAGATCACTATTGTTACACGCCGAAGTACGCTGGCTATCCAGAGGAAAAGTCCTTAAGCGGTTGTATGAATTAAGAAATGAGGTACAATTGTTTTTAAATCAAAGGGGATCAGTCTTGAGCAGACATTTTCAGAATAAAGAATGAGTAGCCTTGCTTTCGTACCTATCAGACATATTTTCACTGAGAAATGAACTAAATTCAAGTCTTCAAGGTAAAACTAATACCGTTTTCAACTTCTACAATAAGATTGATGCTTTCGAAAAGAAATTGAAACTCTGGTATAAACGTGCGGAAGAAAACACTTTTGATATGTTTGCTTCTTTCTTTGATTACATTAATACTAATGACATAGATCACAAGAGCGTTATCAGCGTTATTTTGGATCATTTAAAAGAACTATCAATAGCTTTTGATCGGTATTATCCCCCAGAAGAAGATGTACGTTAAGGTAATCTGTGGATAATCAATCCATTTATTGATAATTATGATAACAATCTCACCACTGTCCAGGAAACAGAACTTATTGAACTGTCTTCAGATCTAGGACTTAAATCACAGTTCAATTCGATAAATATATATTAATTCTGGATATAGACTGCAACAGAATACCTCAATCTTCATGCAAAGGCGTTGAAGATTTTATTGCCTTTTTCCTCAACTCATTTGTGTCAAACTGCATTTTCGGCTATGACTGTTATTAAGACGAATCAGAGAAATCGACTTGCTCTTGCGCCTGCTTTACGTATTGCTGTAACTAGTTTAAAGCCTAGGATTGACAGTTTAGTCAGCAACAAAGACCAGCAGCAATCTCATTAATTTTAGTTTTTATATATCCTTTATTTTGGTAAATTACTTTTTGCCTATTTGGTATCTACTTATGTTGTTCATATTTCGACTCATTGTTGTTTTGGCTAATATATTAATTAAAAAGAATCAATATATCATTTACGTTGGAATTTTCTTGGAGTTTTGGTGTTTTTATTCTCGATACAATATTATGAGTTGAATATACAAATGTAAATTATAACAAACAAAATGCTTTGAAAATTAAGTATGTCTTCATGATTTATCTTTGTGAAAAATTGTGCATTGGGTTGAATTATTAATATTACCGGTCCGCGCGAACGTGTCGAAATATTTTACAGGTCCTTGTAGTAAATTCAGTTGAGAAACAAATTAAATTTTAAATAATCCTGTGACGTACATACCTTAAAACAGAAGTTGACTACATAAGGTTTGATATAGAACCACAAAAATTCATATTAAGTAGAACATCAGAAAATAGGGTGGCAATTTGGTGGAAAGGTTTATACCAAGGGGTGAGACATGTAGCAGCAGTGTCGATTTTAAAATCTATAGGGATTGAAATAGTGAGTAGCAATGGTGAATGTTCATAATCGATATATCTTGACAGTGAGATTTTATATTCATTCCGAGTAGCTGTCAACCAGTCAACATTTCTATTTTATAACGTACTTGTTTTAATGGATATAAAATTTCACATAAATAAGGAATATTAATTACAATGGTACGTCTATTCCCTATATTGGTGACCCTAACGTGATAAACACAATGTAAAAATTTAGTTCAACAAGAGAATTTGCTGAATAAGTTTGAGTGATTCTCACTGTCAACCTCGTTCCAAAATGCTCCGTTACGAAGGTTAACTTCTTCGTTCTTTGACAGTGGAATGAGCAGCTACAAAGATTACCAAAACAACAACAACAACAACAGCAGCCACAACAGCAAGCTCTAGTCGTGGACTCCCCGGAAAATAATCTCGATGGGCAACGGACCACTGTGGAATCGCCATCTTTTTGGGACGACAAACCCAGATTTTGGTTCGCACAAGCTGGTTCTCAGTTTACGTTGTCTAATATCACAAACGAGGTGACTAAATTTCATCACATTGTTTCCTACGCACGTTTTGCATTAGAAATCAAAGATTTCATAACATATAGCCAGGGATGTAGTTGCTGCTTTTAGTGGACGATCATTGTTCTTTGGTAACACGCCTCACTCAAATAACAATTCATCCGCAAGAAACTGTTAATAAAGAAGATAACTTCACAACAGTATCTTCTGCATTCTCACCAGCATTGGTATCACAAAATGTATCAGAAAAATGCTGAGGAGTGCATTAAACCTTGCAATTTTCCGAGAAACGATCAAAGCATTCCCTAAGGACAGCGTCACACTGCTTTTCATCCAACTGCATTCTTATTGTAGTGGATACATTTTCAGTTGATCGCCCTCGTTGTTTTTCTGTCAACTACGATATATGCTGAAAAAAGCACAATTCAAGCCTTCGACGTAGTCTTTCGTGGAGATTCGTCGTTGCTGATGTTGATATTATTGGACCAGATTTTTTTGCTCATTATCATCTATTATCTGATTTTCGTACCAAACACATTATGGATATTTCCATCGGACTCAGAGCTCACGGTTTTCCTCAACCTTCTCCACAAGGCAGTGTCAAAGTAGTCGAAGATTTGAATAGATGCAGCCTTCACTTGATGAAGATCCATACTGAACGATGAACTAAAACAATTCAATTTGTTGATGTCTTTATATTATATCATCATCATTATCAAGCCTTTAACTCTAATAGATTGTGGCTAACGTTGATGCGCTTTTAAATCCATTTATTAGGGTGGATCACTCCCTTTCCATTCCTTATTACTACAATTTCTTGTGTATCCTGTATCCCTATACAAAACACTAATAAGAACAGTGATCAGTATGGCTTAGAAACAACGGTAATAAACAAAAAAGAAGCAGAAGAAAGAAAGATTCTTAGAACGATACTGGGGCCAAACATAACAAGAACTGGGGAAAGGAGACTGAAAACTAACAAAAAAATAGAAAGCGAGTTAAGCAATGAGACAATCGTGGAATATATAAAAGCGCAACTCCTAAAATGGGCAGGACATATTATGAGACGAAAGCCTGGGGAAATGATAAGACAATGGACTCCCCTATAGCCGAGAAGAAAGGAAGACCCAGAAAAAGTTGGAGGAATCAGATAGAAGAGGATACAAAAAGGATTAGACGGTTTAGACCCGAAAAATTGGAAATTACACGAAAATAATGACATGATGCAAGCTGGTACAACTCGCCTATCCTGAGGTTCCTGGTTCTCTCCTTTATTCTCAGCACCGAAAAGTGACTTGAATTGGCGTTCCTCCGGAGATTTTGGTGCGCTAATCGCTCGAACAATTCCGGTTCTTGTTCTTAACATTAACCATGTCACCTTCTTCAATGATGGATGTACGATGATTAAAAATTGGCTAAGTTTAGACATATCAACAAATTCCAGTTGCTGAAGAAGATATTGAAAATATCACCATTATTACACCATTTGGACTCTTCAAATTTCCGTTCATGGCGTTTGTACTTCGAAATGCTGGTTACATTTTTCAAATGTTTATGGATAGAGTTTTGTGAGGTTTGGACTCATGCTTCAAACACAATATGGACGAGAGAATTATTTTTGAACGCCTCTTGGAGTATGGTTCAGTCATCAATCACCAGAAATGCATTTTTGGAGTTGCTAGAGTCATACCTCCTGTTGGCATACGTTTTCCAAGAGTTCAGACAATTGAGGATTTCCCTTCACCAAAAACAGCAAAAAGTTTTCTACCTTTTCTTGGACTGCTAAGTTCCCATCGCAAATTCATACCCACGTCTCTGAATACGAAGCTCCTTTGCATAACGCACTGAGCAATTCACCTTAAGTTTACACTCGGATGGCTGTTCCACTTGGTTCATTCACAGATTCAAATAATAATTCTATTAAATTGATGCCGTTTGGCAACCACGCAACCTTTTCAAAGAAAATGTCTCCGAAATAAAGTTCTTGGCCTACTCACTATCGTGAACTTTTTGCTATATATGCTGCAATCCATCATTTTCGTCATCTTTTGGAAGGACATCAGTAGTACACGATCTACACAAATTACAAAGCGTTGGCCTCACGATCTGTATGGCATCCCAAAAAGCTGTGTCTGTGAATGGGTATATTTTCCGATAAAATTTTTGTTGCAGATACTTTGCGGAAACATTCCAAATCGTTCTGACAACTACCTCCTTATAATCGATGCCATTAGATCGCTTTATATTTAAAATCACCTCCTTAAGAATACCAGCTAAGTGCCAGAATGCCGAAAGATGCTTCCAAACGCATTTCTGCGTTCCGCTTATATCTAGACCTTAAGCGATTCATGGCAATTCCAAGAAGTTTTCTGAGTTTTTGAGAAACTTGAGAAGGTGTTATTATTGCAACAAACATTGTTGGACCCACCGAGTAATTGAACCACCTTAACTTTGATCATTTCGTGATTTCTATTGGCTAATTTTATCATGAATTACTCATTCATATTGAAAAAGTTATCATCTCATGTCAACATGAACTCAACTCACTTGAACATACATCAAATAAATACTGGATAGACCAAGGAAAACCATTGCTATTTTTTAAAGAATCAGTTTCAAAATAGATTATGCTTCAGCTCCATTCTACATTCCAAGACCATTAGATACACAACAACGTATCACGATTTATATTATTGGATTACCGAATAGTATCAATTGTAAAGCTGTAGAAGCTCCGCTTGAATATAGACGACAGTACCTCAATATTTCATATGCAGCTAGAGTACGTGTCAATACCAACTCCCCCATTCACCATACCACTCTCGGTAAGAGTTCTTGCTCTCACTAACAAGGCAGACCCACAATCGATAGAAAAATACATGAATATTTACTATCTACTGGCAACGACACTCTCTCATCTAGAATTAACTGGTCTTCCATTTTCAAACTAACTGGTTGATCAGTAATCCATTTGTGGACACATTCCATTCACAATACAGAAACTGAGATAGCAGTCCCCATCTCTTCTCAAAACTATCCTCACAATCTTTGCTAATGCATCTTAAACCATTGAAGAATTCACAGTAGTTGTGGTCGCACCCAAGGAAATAAAAGCAAGTATTCTGGAAGGTAAACTTCATGCAATTCTAGATGCAACAAAGCTTCATTATCCGTAATAGCCACCAGGATAAAAACCTCATAAATTGAATAGATGAGGCTTTTTAATTGATGTAGACTGAATGAAACAATTTAATTTGTTGGAATATACTTTCTATTTGAACCTATGTTCAGCTTAAAATTGTGACGCGTTTCGCTAACACAGTTTGACAAACTCCACAAAAATGAAATATTTGATGTAAGACACATTTTATGTGAAAAGATAATATAGATATACATAAAAATCAAATAAAAGTTCAGCCAGTCCAATATTGTCACAACACAAGAAAACAAAACGACTTAATTCATATTCCTATATGTGAGAAAATAGTCGGTCAACACTCAGTGGAATTTTCATCCGAAGAAATTCATAATATTTGACCTCTCAACTTGAAAAACATTGATAATCATAAAATATGTATTTAAGTCGACCTTGAATTTTGTATTTAAATATGAATCTAACTATTGATACTGCCATTTTGGATTAGAAGGAAAATATTTCTTGATTTCGTCAATTCACCCCATTGTACTATTTCGCCGATTTTATTACCTATTTTCCAATAGTTACATCAAGTTGAAACTATAAGTGGGTTTGTGTTTGTTTATCGTTTTGGCAGAATAGGTACCTATATGTCCAGTTGATACTTAATGATAATAATAATAATAATAATAATAATAATAATAATAATAAAGGTCTTTTATTTTTTTCCTCATCATAACATTTACAATAAGATAGTAAAAGTAAAAAGAGTAAGAGCGAGAGAAAAACAAAACGCATCGAAGATCAGGTGACTACCACACCAAATTGATATGGCAGTCTCTGTTGTATATTAAGTACCTAGTGTCAAAATTGTTATTTCAGCTTCATATTGGCAGATTCGGCATTCTCTACTGAAGATATCGATATTGAAGAGCTTAGTTGTAGTAGTAGTGATGATGACGTGTCTATTGAAGATACAACAGTGTTTAACCTCAATACTTATTTCTAACAAAATTTAAACTATGTTCAGAGCAATGTGCCAATATTAACTAAACAGAAAGTACAGAAACACATGGAAAGGTGGAAGGCATCGAACATTTCGAGAATTACTGTAACGTGGTCCTTATATATAAACGTATAATGTAAATATTCAAATGAATGTATATGGAAATATTATGGTATTTATTTTTATTGATTTTCACTTAGTTTATTAAAAAGATCCTAAAAGAGTCCACCATAAAAATCTGTATGTATTTGGGAGGTACATTACCAAATTTAGGGGACGTACTTGGGATGTTCTGATCAGAACTTCCAAGGGACGTATAGATTAGTAACAAAATATGTGCCCAGGACGTCTGATAACGGACATCCTGAGAACGTTTCGGGTACGTGCTTGTGCTGTCTGGGTATAGTCTAATGCATTGTGAATTAGACACAAATTTTGTAGTATCAGAGACTACCTGGCAATAACCAAGATGGTCATGAGTCACACCTCATTATAAAAATTCTGTCTATTAAATCTTTGATATTCTCAGGTCTATCAAAGTACACTATAGATACAAGATAACATCAGAAGTTAAAATCAAGGTGGACTACAACAGGAGATCTCGCCATTCTATAAATCCTCTCTAGCCTTGTGATTATCTGTATATAACTTCAATAAAAAAAAATCCCAAAATGTGGATGCCAACAATTCCAGCCCAAACATAAACTTTGTCAGGATGCTAAGTGTGGGCTTTCAAACTTCAATGGGGATTAGTGTCTAGCCAGTATTAACAGTTTGGCCCATTTGGATGAAATGCTTTATCTGAGTATACTACATGATTAACAAATTGTGGATAATTATCACATCTCTCCGTCATCACTCCACAAAATTCCATCCTTTGATCAAAATCATCATCGTTGATATCATGAACAAAATTCACTTTGTACGGATGAAACCCATTTATTTTAAAGTTTTATACAGGGTGCGCCAATTATTTCCACTCGATCTCTAGCACCGAAACTAAAAGAGGTATCAACAAGATTTCTTGTAGGTTTATACGGTGTCACTCGGA
>CAJUYI010004881.1:6151-17123 GCA_910591695.1 Galerucella pusilla
AAAAAAAAACTTTGTATTTCAAGTATTGCATTGTTCCAGTGTGTAAATCAACGTATATTAAAACTCCAGACAAAATATTTGTTACTTTACCTGGAGGCGCAAGCAAAAATACACTTAAGAGAAGGGCATTACTTTTGTTTGTGAAGACCATTTAATTGTGAGTACCTACTTCTATGCTGGTAATTTTTATTCTTAAATAGTTTGAGGTTATGTTCCTATATGTCTAGGAATCAACCATAAAAACATCATTTTCTTACGACCACACATTGAAATATGGTTGGTATATATTATATAAATGAAACATAGTTTAAATCGTACTTACGATAATGCTTTAACTC
Organism: Galerucella pusilla; assembly: GCA_910591695.1. NCBI lineage: Eukaryota > Metazoa > Arthropoda > Insecta > Coleoptera > Chrysomelidae > Galerucella > Galerucella pusilla. Next base: position 6,490 of record CAJUYI010004881.1, read on the forward strand.
CTCTTATTTCCTCTGCATTAAAGCGGCTGTTTGACTTCATAAATTCAAGCAGCATAAATGAGTCTACTTTGGGCAAGTTATCAGTTTGTGCTTTTACAAAACCTTCGCTAGCCATATCTTCACTTACAAAATATCAAAGAATCGTCACTGAACACTGAATTAGTAAATAAAATATTTTCTTCTAAAGGTTTTAAAATATCCTCGGAAATATCGAATATTCATGTCCACTTTCCACTTTACGTTGACCTTTAGAAATAAAAAAATGCAAACATAGACACGTAATGATTTCAAACAAAAATGAAAATATTTTCACGTCGATGCAGCAATTAATAGTTAATTAAAATACAATATAAACAACTACACAGAACCTAATGCAATACCGGCCATATTGACAAAAGTCATCACATGGTATGACATCACACGTATCATCGGTAGCGTTCGGAAATCCTCGGGTGGTGGTCGGAAACTGCAATGAAATTTGAATTTTATTTTAAAATTTACTATGGAAACTGGTTCATTTCCTATTATTAGTTATTTTTGATATTAACTTTACTATTATAAATTAATATCTAAGCAAAATAAGAAATATGCGTGTACTCTATTGTTGAAAAAGATAATCATCCCAAATACAACTCGTTCTTCAAATATTATCACATAATTTTTTATTTTCATCACTCAAATTTGTTTATTTGGGGCAAAAGCATTCAAACAAACCGAATTTAGATAAAACCATGAGTCCATGTTTTCATATTTTTGCCAAATAAACAAGTTTTCGTGGAAAAGAAAAAATTTTTCGATAAAATTTGAAGCTCTCATGGTGTTACCTTGGATAATAGCCCAAGGCCGCAGGCCGAGAGCTTTCATCCTTGAGCAACACGCTTGAAGGGTTCTCTATGACAAAATTTTGAGTATTCATTAAGGCACTGGGAGTATTCGGAAAAATAATTGTTTACTTTGTAGGTATCAAAAAAATGATTGTCAATCGCAAAAGTGTGAATTGAAAATAAAAATTCACCTGTGCAAGCGTTTTGTTGTAAGAAATATTTAATTAATTCCAACCTAAACGTCCTCACTGTATGTAGGTCAAAAGTTTTCTTTGAAATTTCCTGTAGTGTAAATAATTAAATTAACTTTGCGACCACACTTTATTACATCCTTAAAATGTTATAGCTGTGTAATTACTAACTGTAACAGAGCTATCTTATTATTTCCCTAATAAGACTACCGTTATTATTTCGGGTGAAAGGTCAAACACGGCTTCATACAGTGCGTTAACTGTCCAAGTAGCGAGTTTCGTCACTTACCCCGGAGATAAGACATAAAGAACAGCTAAGTAATTTATTCAAAGTTCCATGGCCTGAGTTTATGAATATTTTGTAGAGTTGAGGGTTTCGGATAATGGTGTGTTTATCACTTGTAGAATGAGAAGAAGAGGGTAGAAAACAGGGTTGTTGCGATAAAAAAAGTATAATTATTGAAAAAAAACATTCAAATTAAGTCTACGGCAAAGGATCTGGTCGCAGCGATATCAACGCTGCGATCCGGGCGCATCGATTGTTATTTAAGGCCTGGTTTCGCACGTGCGATGAATGCATGCGTCCGACGCTTGCAGCCGCTGCATGCGTTCATCGCAGGGACTGCTCATATGGTACCACGTGCTTGTGATTTTACTATTGCGTCGATATCTAGCGCCTGCGTCTAAATACAACGTCAAAACGCAACGACTGCTTCGAAGACCAGTCACCAGTCAGACGGCGAGAACGCAGACGATTGTGCATTTACGAGCCACAACATGAGTGGTGAAAATGGAGCCGGGATGACGAGATGTTATTAATTGAATTAGTATCCCTCCACAAATGCCTTTATGATGCCTCAAGTGAAAAATATAAAGATCTAATTGTCGAAAATAATGTCTGAAAACAGATAGCGGAAAAAATGGAGGGAAAAGTGGTAAGTTTTTTGGGGTTTTCTTTGAATTAACAACGGAATGATCGCTTTATCATCTTCCTCTTCAAATAGAAGGGCTAGCACAAACTCCATGATGATTTCACGAACTGAACTGCGAAGTGCTGACTGTTACATCTAGACGCACAAGCAAAACCACTCAAACGCATGCGATAGACGCTTCAGCGGCTGCAAGCGTCGAACGCATACATTCATCGCACGTGCGAAACCAGGCCTTTTAGGCAGCTAGGCAGCGTTACCAGCGGCAACGACTGATTTTATAGGCGCGACAAAAACATTTCCTACAGTTTCTTAGCGAAAATAAATAAAAAAACGTTTGACCCTGAAGATTTGAACGAAGAACAAAGTTCGCTGAAAGGAGAGAGACTCATATCGAGGTATGTCGTGATTTTGGAGCCTTTAACTGCTTGAATACTGTAATTTCCTCTCCACCGCTTCTCCATTTGTTATGGTATGATCTGAAATGGGGAGTAATAAAACGCTGTGCCAACAATAGCGTACTCTGCGGAAGCAGTAGCGTAGTACTTGCAATACATTTAAGGTACATCTTCCTCCACATTCGCCAGTCGCTAGTAGCCGCGAAAAAGTAGCGACGACTTATTCGCCAAGACACCTAGTAGCTGATACCAAATTAAGTCGCTGATAGATGGCTACGAAAAGGCAGTTTCACCTACAATTACATCTCATTAAGTTGTGCCAAATAAACTCGAGATACCTGAAAAGAGCAAGAGAAGTTTTAGACTTCTGGCATCATTCACAAAGATTGGTTCAATCGAAGGCTTCCATACAACTGAAGATCCGAGGTATTAATCTGGAAGAAGATTGAACTTTATGCAGATGGAGGCCAAATAGACCCACTCACCACAAACCTAGCCTAACCTAATAAAAATGTCACGCACTATGACGCCATTGGGTAATCTCCTGGAATGTAATTGTAGCCCTTCTTCAACTTTAGCGATGAAGGAAAAATTACAACAATTTTTTTGCTGTGCCGTCCCTGGGATAATGGAATGGGACATATGGAGAGAAAGATAGTAGCTTTTATTTTCACGGTGTGGCGCTCTTATATATAGAGTCGTTTTTCAAACAATTTATGGGGAGGTTTTAAGTTATAAGAGACTCAACTTTTTGTATACGAAAAGGAATCATTGTCTTCTTATATATATGGAGTGTTTACAATAAGGAAATAAATTGAAATGCCACGCTGTGAATTCGAAAGATTTGCTCACTTTAACGTGGTGATTTAAAAAAAAATACACTCCTCTTAAATCTGTTTTCTCTTTATTCCATAAATCATCCATTGTTTCCAAAACAGCTAAATTGTCGAGTGATTTAATCTCAATTTCTGTAGTTAATAACAATATGGTGTTTGGTAAATATGTCAAAAAAGTACTGAAAATTTATAATTTAATAATCCCATTTTGAGAAATTTCGATAATTTGGCACTAATGTCCTTTATACCGAAAAAAAATCCGCCTCCGAAACATGTAAGTAAGACAGAATTTGAAAACTGGTCAAGCAAATAGAAAGGTATTTTTTTGACTAAGCTTTCAAATTCGACCACTCCAAAGACCCCCGACACCAATTCTTATTAATATTTCAAAATTATCAAATCGCAGGAATTCTCTGACTGAACTGTACTCAAGTAGCAGTTAGGAATTCTGGATCGTCAGTGTGACAATCTCACAAATATTCTCCCAAAACTACATCCCTACTTCAATCACATACCCATTAAATCTTTGCAGCCTCCTGCCCAGCTACTGCCTTCGGAAGCTCTTCATTCCAATGAAGGCCAAGCTTATTATCTGAAAAACTGTACTGCACTCCTCAAATTTCGAAGGCAAATCTTTGATAAAAAGATCACAGCAAATATTCAGTCCTGTCCAATCATCCTACTCTTCCACCAGTCTCCTGTTTCCAGGACCAAGCCTTCTCAGCTTTTCCTTTGTCATTTCCAATGTGGACAAAAATAGCTTAACTGATTTCCTTTCTAATTTAAAGATCGTCTCTAAGACCACCAACATTCCCACCTCCGTAGATGCCATATCACCAAGCCCTCTCAAAATAATTTTCCTTTGCGGTCTTATCCACAGATGAAAGCCATCAAATAAGCGTTGAATACCTGGAACAGTTCTACTTCCTACTTAGAGCCGGATTAGATTACAGGCCTAGCTACATAACCCATTTCTAATACAGGGATGACAAATATGACATGGCAAAAAAAACCTTGTACCCTTGTATGAACTGTGACACAACTTACGATCCAAAATGTTTGATAAGGAAATCTCTTCCTCAAAATCCGGAGAAATAGGTAATTGGGACGTTCAAGCATCTCATTAATGTCCTACTACAACCATAATTGATCTGTCATGAGACAGGTAAATTTTAGCATCAAGCCAAATTCTTAACAAAAATTTTACCTCCTCCATCTATCGCTCAACTGCGAAAAACTGTACGGAAAATACACACAATAAAGTTTCTTCACTTCGAATTGAGAACATCAACTTTTTACAGAAGCTAGTTGATAAAAACTGCTGAAAGTATTATTTCCTTTGATGTTACTAACTCTGATAGAGCTGAAATATTTGTTTTTTAATTGAAATTCAGTGTAGTTGGTATTATTTCCGAATGTAATGACTTCCAACTATGTCTTTCCTTTTGTAAAACGTGTAAAATTTTCAATTCAACGGTTTTTTTTTTGTAAAATGGCTCGATCATGATGGATTTGCTGTCAAACTGTAATTGATTATGTTCTTCGAAAAGGGGTCCCATTTCATGTTAAGGTTTAATGGGAGTTAAGTGAAAGAGTGATATTTGGAAAAATGACTGAATATTTTCTAGGAATGTACAATGGAAAATGGACCAAAAATTACGGCTCTGTAGCAGAATAGCGTCAGTCAAAATAGCGCCTGACAAAATAGCGCAGGTCAAAAAAACGCTGAGCAAAAATAACACAGTATTAAATGGCGCTGTACAAAAACAGCGCAGGTTGAAATAGCGCAGGTTAAAATAGCGCTGGACAAAAACAGCGCTGGTCAAAAAAGCGCTGAGCAAAAATAGCGCAGGATAAAATAGCGCTGAACAAAAACAGCGAAGTCAAAATAGAGCTGGACAAAATGGTGCAGGACAAAATAGCGCTGAACAAAATTACGCCGCACAAAAATAACGCAGAGCGAAAACAGCGGCAGACAAAACAGCGCTGGACAAAATAGAGCTGCACAAAAATATTTCTGCTTCACTATTTTAATTTTCTAAAGATATTTTAACCGGCGTTATTCATCGCTATTTTATTGTGCTATTTTATTTTGCGCTGTTTTTGTCCAGAGGTATTTTCTCCTGCGCTGCTTTTGTCCAGAGCTCTTTTGTCCTGCGCTGTTTTTGTCCTTCGCTGTTTTTGTGTAGAGCTATTTTGTCCACCGCTGTTTTAAGCTGGCGCTATTTTGACCGACGCTATTCTGCTACAGAGCCAAAATTACACCATATAGTTTCCATGAGAGATCTTGTCGTGATTGGCCGTTTGATGACCTCTGATTAAAAAGGTGGTGAAATAAGAAATTCTTCAATATGTAGTGCTACTAGTGTTATAGGATCCGAACCGAACCAATTCAGATGCTGCTTTTTAACATCCAGTTATCTGATTGCTTTTTGAAAATTGAGTCAACGCTTTAAAAGAGCTTCTAATATATCTAAACCCACCAATACGCCACAAGATAAGCCATATTCTCGAGATTTAGGGGAAGGATAATTACCCTTTACACTCGAGCAAGCTCATCCCAGTTCTCTATTCATCCAGCGTCTGTCGCACAGCTTCCTAGATGCTTTGTTTTGTCTTAATTGCCTTGTGTATCGTGCAACTACGCGGGAAATGTGTCATATTTATAAAGAAGGTAGACTTGTAAGGGGGTACGGAATGGGTAAATGGAAAGTTCCTGAAACTTTGGAGAGACGGTGAGATTATTGATTCCCTTGTAGACTCGGTGAGGAATGAGCAATTGTTGAGACAACGCTTAATAATCTTGTATTTAGTTTAAGATGTATTTCTATCTATCTTTTAGACAAGTGAATTATTGTTCGTCTAGTCAGTTATGGAAATGAACCAATCCAGACAAAATTTATAACATAGTCGATGCTTGAGGGGTTTTTCTCATAAATATTATCACACATAACCAGAAATCACATGGATATAATTCTGGAGATATAGAGGCTTTGCATCCCTCTTCGACCAACTCAACTGTTAGGATAACTTGCATTCAGGTATTGCCTGGAAATTTCACTAAAATGTATCAGAGCATCATCGCGCATGAACCACACTACTTTGTACAGGGTGAATCAATCGGTGGGTAAAAAATATCAAATGTGCTTCTTCCATAACTTTTGGTGGGGGAAAGTGTTGACATGAAAAAGACTGTAGCTTTCATGGGCCTCAACCGATTTTTCAAAAATATAGAGTTCATGCGTAAAGCACAACACTTCTAATTTTTCAATCGGCAGCTAGAGGGCGTTATGTGACATTTTATGCGCGATTTCACCAACCGTTTCCTAAAGTTTCACCATGGAAAGAGCAGTAATCACGCAGAAGTTTTTGATATATTGTACTTTAGGATTTTTAACATAAGTGTACTGGGGTCATGGAGGTAAACTTTAGTTAACGCCCTCTAGTTGCTGATTGGAAAATGAAAAGTTCTGATATTTGTTCTGGAATTCACCTTTAATGCTCCATACATGAGTGTATATTATCGAGAATGAGTTCTGGTCAATGGAAGTTACAGTATTTTCTATAATACCGAAAGATTACTTTCCTAGACACTTCAGAATAGGAGATACAGAGAAATTACTTCAACAAATGTTAAGTTATAAAATAAGGACTTCTAAAATTCATATTTATTACAAACCTGAATCAAAGTGATAGATTGCGCCATCTAGCGAATATCTATGTACTTAAGAACAATTTTAAGTGAAGAAGTATAGAAATATGCTCCTGTCCACACAGAGGAAAATGCTGCTCATGGTGACTCGGGCGTATAATAGGACGGCATCTTTTGAGGCCCTGGCGGTCATCGCTGGGTCTCTCCGATGGAACTAATGGTAGAAGAGCGTCAGAGACTATTTCGGGTGGGTAAGCTAGGTGGCTAATGAAATCAGACGTGCGGATAAAGGAGCTACCAGGATGGATACGAAGATGGGCGGAGCTAGAGAGCGATGCTCAATGGACATAGAATCTTATACCTGACCTGGGGGCATGGCTGGATTGCAGCAATAAGAAGATCCATTTTCACATCACCCAGTTTTTCAGCGGCCATGGGTGTAAGAGCTACTTACATAGAATTAGAAATGTTCCGGACCAAACCTGCAATTACTGTGGATAGGAGATGAACAACCAACAAAAAAGGAAAGAAATATTTACATGAGATGTAGAGGGTGCTTTTTCAGCGGACCTGGTGCACTGGATGGGAGAATTGGGAAAAAGGACATGGTTTCATAACGAAAGTCTTGAAAGGGAAGGTAGCAGGCGAGAGGAAGAGAGAGGCCTCGTGGTCGTGTAAAATGCGCACTCCCTCCTGAAGCTATGCCATAACAATTTTAATAGTTTTTTTAGGGTCGGTCTTCTAATACCATTTTTTTCCCATAATATCGCCACCAATAATGAATTACCCTGTATATCAGCCATACGTGAATAGCATCCTAGAAAGTATTAGAGATTTTATTATGTATGACACTCCCAATAATATTAGTGGGTCCAATATTAAATAGCCTCGTTGTAAAAATGTTTTTTTTTTCAATGAACAGTATTCAATTTCCTTCGGAACTATTATCACACCAACATCTCGTGATCACCTGAACTTTATACATAATTCTTTTCTCAACTGCCGTTTCGTGTGAATTAAAAAGATCCGTTGTGTCATTATAAATATTTTAAGTGGCTTCTACTTTGATGTTGTAGTTTTAAAACCGTAAAACCGTATATTTACGTGTCTAAGCTCTTGAAAAATCATCATTTCCAACAAAAACTACTCCGAAAACTTTTCACGTAACAACACTACCGAGATTAATAAACAGTTCGCTAGAGGACGCTTCAGTCCTACTCCTAAAATGGAGATAAAGAGATCTCATATAATTTCTAGTGATCCAAATACTTAATCTGTCAAAAGACAAATAGACTTTCTACAAGCTGGTCAACTCGATCTCATTAGAGTAGCAGGAACAAAATGGGTACAGTGCCAAAATAGTATATTACCTTACGAGTGCGACAATATCACTTTGGCGCGAGTAATGTACAGTATTTTCATTTCACCATATAATGTGTAATCAATATCTAACCTATTAGTAAACAAAATGTTAGAATTAAACATTAGATTCTATATTTTCCTGGATGTTATAAGGAAATCTATTGCTTATAATAGTGTTTGACGTTGATGGTTTTAGATTTATTAGTGACTGGATAATTTCTTCTGTTTGTGGTTGTCATTGATATACCTCCGAGCGTGAGAAGATAACTTCCAGCCTCAATGTGGTGAATCAAATTAGAAATTGTTCATTTGACAACTTAACAGCGGTCAATCTTAGTAGAAATTATGCATTTGACAGATAGTATTGTATGTTAGGGTCGTCATGAGCTGGTGGAAGTCTGGGTTCTTTGAGAGCGGCTCAAATAGTCGTATGGAAACTCCATGATTCACTGGGATGATGTTTTATTGGATAACTCAACTAATTATACTGATTATGACAAGGGCTGTACTTAAGCCTGTCATATGATATAAATGAAATATCATATAGAGGATTGACAATTATTAAGTACATTGAATGTGAATCTTTTAATGTGAATGCCGACTTGTATACTTCATCAGCATATGTACATACTTCCCTAGGTCGAATATCCTTTCACGTGATTCCTCACTGTCATGAACGTGACTATTTACCATTCGACAACTATAAAACAATAAATAACTGCATTGTTTTAAAAATAGACATAATTAGGTTCATTGAATTATTTAATAATAAATAATTTCAATGGATTTTATTCTTGGTTCTATGTAATGCCAAAAGACATCACAAGCTTATCCGCATGCATGTGGAAAGTTACTTTCCGCTTGTTGATATAAGTCACTTTACGTGGGATTGTACAAAGCGATATTCGTTACCTACTTTACTATGTGGTCGTAGAAAAAAACAACTATGCAATTTAATCTTTTTTCTACCTCGTATATTTTCCTCTTCTGAATACAAGAAACAAATGGATTCGTTAAATTCTAAAGTACACCAGAAAGTAGGAATATTAACCTAGGAAACACAGCAATCGTAGTTCACAAATTGTATATATTTGGACGACATCTCAAAATTTGAATAACAAACTTATGCATAAATCCTATCAGCAATTGCCATATTTCTTTATTTCTGCAACAATCTCGAATATTTTCCTCATTATAAATTTCCGATAGTATTGGATCAGACTGCCATTAGTTCAGGCGGCGGCCGCTGTGAAAAGACGGTCAACCAGATAAGTACAAAAATATGTACGTGTTCACATTTCCTTATTTGTTTTTTTTTTTTAAAAATCGGTCTACATAATTTTTCAGTTCACGATGAGGTTTTAACCAAATAAATACAGAAATCCAAGTCTGTCTCTCTTGTTCTTGACACAACTATGTGTCAAACCATAGATAAAAAATACTTATAGATGGGAAACTGACCCGTGGCTCCCTCTATTTGTACGGGTGGCACCACCATGAGAGTCCCGTCAGTACCTTTAACACAAATCAGATGGTTGTGATCTTCGCTAACAGCCGAAAAAGAAGATTCCTGTAATTTTACAGTTTTTGGCGGCATATTCAAAATTACTGTAATTTCACTTTTAATTTCACAGTTCAACAAATAATTTGTCTGAGTCTGAGGAGTTTTCTATAAAACTATTTGTTGATAACCTTTTTCGTTCCATAAAGAAACCTGATTTCCTCTTGTATTTTTTATATTTCTAAATAGCTTAAAATAATCTGCTTTGTTATTTGATAACAATAAGGAGAAAGAAAAATGAAGACATATTAAGCGCCATTTTCTATCCAAATCCCCGGTTTCACTTCGGTCAGTTCCTTCCTTCTATTTCGATCCGATTTCCTTTTCAGAATGCTGCATTCGTAAAGATAAAAATATGATTTTCTCAAATAGATTTTCCGCAAAGAGTTGAAGTTTTGTTGGGTTATTCAATTTTTCCGAATATAATTATATCTTTACTGGAAAATAGAGAAAGATATTGATGAGCAGAATAAATACCGTGTATTTCTTTTGATTTTGTGTTCAACACAAGACTTTTCTCAACGATAAATTATTTATTTTCCTCAAAAGCTTTTCGGTTGCTTTAAAAACAAAAATAAATTCATCATGAGCTTTCCGTTGTCACTTAAGTGTCCTTTAGATTAGCCCGCCAACATCGCCCTCAAAACTTTTGACGAAAATTCTAATCAATCTTAAGGAAAACAATTTTTCTTCAACGACCACCCTCTTTTCTTTTACTGGCTGAGAACAATTAATCTTGAGCCGGGCACTGTCAGCCATCAGACGTCCTGATTATATCCTTCAAAGTTTTTATTCTCCGGGTGTAGATCTCGGTGGTCGCCGTATCATTAAAAAATGTTGTCTGGAGTTGTCCTTTTTACAGTTTTTCATGAGGGTATTGA
>CAJUYI010004882.1:1233-17120 GCA_910591695.1 Galerucella pusilla
GAGAGTCTGGTTTGCTTACTACTCGACCACCGAGGAATATGCAAATTGTTTATCTATAACGTCTGATGTATTAGCTAATTTTTGCTTAAAAGGAACTAAAGTTCCTACCGTGTGTCCCGCGATACGTTCTACTTTTCAATTTTTTTATGAACGCTATTTGGGGAAAAATTTAGCTGGTATTTGACAGATTTGTATAGGAATCCCCATGTCGCATCGTATAAATAACACAGTGTATACAGAATCTTGATAGGTGGCGTTCTATTCAAGTTTTGCTCGTGGTGCGAACATTTCTTAGACCGACCATATGGGCACTTGTCGTACCAAAAAATATACAGAAATTTTAAAAAAAGAACTGTCCGAAATAAGCCATTTTCCTTCAAAACATTTCAACTATTTTTCGTCCTTGTGACAAAGAGCGTGTTTATTTAAATTGCATTTTTGACTAAATGATTTCGAACAAATTTCACATTTAAACGGTTTGTCGCCCGTGTGACAACGCATATGTAGATTCAGTGTGCATTTTTCGGTAAAAGTTTTCGAACAGACATCACATTTGAATGGCTTTTTGCCTGTGTGATAACGCATATGTACATTCAATGTGACTTTTTGAGAGAAGGTTTTCAAGCAGATATCGCATTTAAATGGTTTGTCGCCTGTATGAGAACGCATATGTACAGTTAATGTACATTTTTGAGTGAAAGTTTTCGAACATATATCACATTTGAATGGCTTTATGCCTGTGTGACAGCGCATATGTATATTTAATGTGCCTTTTTGAGTGAAAGTTTTCGTGCAAACTTCACATCTGAACGATTTTTCGTCTGTGGGACCTCCAGGTAAGAGCTTCATATTGTTCCATTTTACAGAAGTTCCTGTAAATAATAATACATCAGTATACAGGGTGTCTCAATACAAATTGTATGGAAGACAGTGACAAGTTGATTATAATTTGCGAGGGGCGATTATAAAAAAAATAATCGATTATTTTCGATTAATCGAAAATAATCGATTAATATTCGATTGTTAATCGATTAACCATAATCGATTATTGATCGATTTACAATCGACTATCAATTGATTATAAATCAATCAATAATCGATTAACAATCGATTATTGGAATGATCAATAACGGATAAATTTTAATTATTGCATCATTAAATTTGGTTTGAAAATGGCGATTGTGTTAATTTATCTTCTGTATGTTCCTTGACAACGGTAGCTGGAACGCTACCGAAACGTTGAATTGAAATAAAGAATTCAAAAATATTGTGGTTTAATTTCCCAAGAAATTAAAAAAAGAATGTGTTAATTTAGTTTAAATATAAATCAATAAGCATCAAAAAATGGTAAATATGCATGTTAAAATATGTAAATCATCCTAGATTCGAAACCTGGTTTGAACGTTTTTTTTTTCTCTATTTCTTATTTTCTGATATTTTTATACACCTTTGATCTGTCAGTTGGCCGGGAAGCGATAAATCTCGATAATTTTCCCCACAGTGCATTTTCCCTTCCCCGGTTAGGAGCGGGTAAATTGGTAAATATACAACACGGCTCCATCAACTGCGCAAGTCCAAGTAATTGGATTAATAGCGGGAGATTCTGCACTACATTTAAATCGAAAAACTTGTCATTGTCACTCACTTCACTCCAAATAAATATGTAAATATCAGAAATATAAAAGTAAAAAAAAAACAAGAAAACCCAGGCCCAAACCTGGTTGATCAAAGAGCAACTATGTATAGAAATATCAGAAAATAAGAAATAAAAAACTAAAAAAACGAAGCACCTAACCCGGTTTCCAACCTACGACCCCTGAGTTGTAAGCTCAATACCCCACCAACTGCGCTAATCAGCTCACATTCAGATACATCGCATAGAAGGTTAAAAGCTGCTTGGACGCATGCGCACCTCAACTACTAAATTTGAGGTGGTGGGTGGAGCCGTGTTGTATATTTACCCGATCCTCCCCGGTTAGGACACACATCTGTCATTTTGATAGTGGGGGTTAGATAACTCGGTCTCCATTTAAACGCGCTTGTTGTTTTTACTGTGAATCAAAATACCATGCTACTTGATACTTGATTTTCGCCACTTCCGGCTGCCGCTAGCAAAAATTATGAAAAATAATCAATCTTCGACCAATTGATTATTTTCGATTAATCGAGTAATTCCGATCAATCGATTGTTCCCGATTAACCGATTATTTCCGAATATTCAATTTTTTCGATTATTTCCGAATAGGGGCCAACCATAAATTACGTCACACGTTATAGGGGGGGGGAGGCTATCAACGAAGTGTGACAAGTGGCATGAGAGGGTCAATTGTTTTGTGACGTCACATGTTAAAATTTAAAATACACATTAGGCATTAGCTTCCACCCCACCTCGAGGGCAACAGAAAAAAAAATAAAATAAAGAGCGGCGTTGTAATACAAGTGAAAAATTATAATTGCTGTTTTCTCTCGATTATTTTTTTTAAATACATGATTGAATTTTAAAAATGTGTGACGTCACATCAGGAGGGGGGGGTTATAAAAATGGGGTGGGGTTCAAAAGTCCTATTTGATTATTTTCGATTAATCAATTATTTCATTATTCTCGATTGATCGATTATTTCCGAATATTCAATTTTTTCGATTATTTGATTATTTTCGATTATTTTTCGCTTAACCGATTATTTTTCCCACCCCTAATAAATTATAATGTCATAGATAACTTTAGATATTAATAAGGAGACCCTAATAAACATAAGAGATTTACTCAAGTAAGGCCCGGTCTTTTCAAGTACGAATAAAATGGCCAATAACTAACTGGAAGATAAATTTATTAGGAAGTCTTATTCAACAAATAAAGTGTAAGTGTCTTTCAAATTGACTTTAACCATTGATTTATTATTCGGTGAATTAACATAACAAAAATAATTATTTCAACATTGGCTGTAATGAAATTACAATGACTAATGATTTATAAGTGAGGTTAAGGTTCCTTTACCATAACAATGTTTATTACCTACATTATGATTTAAGTATACATTTTTCACATACCTTTTCTTGATTGTTTGAGATCATTTATTTCAGCCAAATTGCACTTCACATCGAGATCAACTGTTTCATTTTTAGCATTTATGAAAATTGTCTGTTGTAACTCAGATTGTATTTTATCATCACAATTCTCCTGTTTTATTGAAACAACTTCGTTTTTTACCATTTCATCTAGAATAAAATACTCTTAGTTTTCAAGCTTATACTCCTCAATGATAATATCTACTGGTTCTTGGTTCACTTCCATAATTAGGTTATTATAAATTTTTCACAACTATTCTTTTATTTATTCGTTAGAATAGTCTTTGCCGATCTGACCATCCATCCCTTTTTTATTTACTATTCACTTTCAAGTTTTATAAATACTTTTTTGATGTCTAAGATACTGGGCACTTTACCAGAAAGATATGGATATTTTAAAACTGCTTGTGAATCAAAGCAAGAGAATAGTGTGGGTAGTAGTGATCAAGTGACAGAGATGAGCAGAGTCAGAGTTCTTCTTCTTAGACACTCTGGGCCCTATTTCCAAAAAAAGAAAACTGTATGGAACCACACTCTTATACCTTCCTATGGAAGGTCAGACCAGGTGGGTATGATGCTCAAGAGAGAAGCTCCAAAAAAGGACTAAGACTCTTTGTCAAGAATGTAACATACCTTTATGCACAGACTGTTTCTCAAGTTCACACAAAGTAAGTTTTCGGACACGTAGTTTGTGTGAGAAATTAGTGTAGGTTTATTTTTGTTTTACTTGAGTTGTCCCTAGTTTGTATTTTTTTTTCTGTAATACTTCAAATCTGTGAACAATTTTAATTTTTTTTCAATAAATAAGTATTTTTTGTTTCTATGATTTGGCACATATTTGTACCGAATTAAAAACCTGATGGCACATATGTACCTGTCTTTATCCCCATTCCCCACCACCTCTGATTATAGTGAAGTGTGGTTAGTTGACATAAAATCAACAAACTAAACGTAAATTCAAGTTTCAAAACTTTTTCCAAGTTCAGTGAATAAAGGGTTTCCTTACTGTTTTTTACATTATGATTCAAGTACACATTTTTCACATACCTTTTATTGATTGTTTGATATCATTTATTTCAGCCAAGCTGCATTTCATATCGGCATTATCAACTGTTTCACTTTTAGCATATATACCTGTTTGTTGTAACTCAGATTGTATATTATCATCAGCATTCTCCTGTTTTATTGAAACAAATTCGTTTTTTATTGTTCCATCTGGAATATAATAATCTTCGTTTTCAAGCTTATACTCTGCAATGAAAATACCGACTGGTTCTTGTTTCACTTCCATAATTGAGTAAATATTATAAATATCCAGTTCCAGTAGTTATTTTGCTAACAATAACAATAAATAAAATATACCAGTTTCGTGTAAACAATTATTCTTCTATTTCTTCGTTAAAATAGCCTTTGCTGATCTGACCATCCAACCACAGTAACTATCTATGTATACTTCAGCCATCCTCTTATTATTTATTCAGCTCCAAAGTTTTTTGATGTCTAATGCTGTGCTTTCTACTTCTTCTTCTAGTTATTTATGATACAAGTGCGTGAAGTGTCATACAAAAGTTTATCTACAAGCACATGAAGAAAAAATAAAAAAATGTGCTCTGAAGGGGTTAAAAAACATAAATATCAATTTTCTATAAACAAATATTTACACAACGAATTCCAATTATTTAAATTCATATTTATAGTAAAATATGAGGACAATTATTTGAATTATTCAAATAACTAATTATAACATTGACTAATTTTTACTATGTCTGACACATTTCTGCCAAATTTACTGTCAGCACAAAAGTTTAAAGTTTATACACCAAACGACTGAATTCAAGCTTTTGGGTGTTATAATGAAAGTCCCATATAAAAAGCGTTGTTCATTTACGCACGCTTTTAACGTATGTATAAAGTATGATATCACACATTTTTTTTGATCGTAAATGCCTAATTTTAAAGGTGCTGGTATAGATAAATAATATAATATATAATGAGTTGTCGTCCTTTTATAACAGTTGATATAGCGTTGATCGCAGCGCACCAGGAAGGAGTGCATGAACTAAATTTTAAATTTGGTAGTATTGATCTATTGATTGTAGGTAGGTAAATTTTACAATAAGGGTAGGTTCAGATGACAAGCGCTCAACGCGCGTTTTGATAACGCGCGTTTACAACTACATACATTTTATTCAGGCCGTACACATGATAACGCGCGTTTCAGTAACGCGCGCGTTCAACGCTGCGCTAGCGCTCGACTGTTGTCAGCGCGCGTCAACGCCGCTTTGAGATCATTGGTTTTCTATGTTTCCGTTCAGTTGAGCGCGCGCTTTCGACGCGGATAGACGTATTTTAGGGTTCGCCTTAACTTAGGATATAAAATAATGTACTGACTTTCAGTCAGCCTGGTTGACAAAATTGGGTGAACCCAATATCTCCGTCTTCTGTTGTGTCGTTTCTGCCGTCTGTATAAAATCACCGATAAAACTGTTTCTACGTCCATCTTCGACAAATGTAGAACTCAAACTGGCCGCAACAACGCGCGTTTAACGCCTGACAAGCGCGCACCATGTGAACACTATACAAAAATTCAACGCGCGTTCAACGCGCGCTGAGCGCTTGTCATCTGAACCTACCCTAAGGGTTTTTTAGCGAGCTGCTGGTTAAAACCCAGCGGTTACTTGCGGTAACAGGCGGTTATTCACGTTTTAAAACAAAAGTGGGGGTTATAACCACTGCCAGTTACCCACCTATGGACTATGGTAACTGAAGTTATTACCGCGGTCACTGATTTGACATTTCGGTATTTACCGTTCGTGGCAAAAAATTGATCGGTATTAACTTTTTATGACCAGTCACTCGCTAAAAAAACCTTATTGTGTCAAAATTGTTTATTATATTACAAAAAATGGGATAATCATAACTGATTAACAATTTTAGGACAGGATAATTTAGATACATAAGAAAACAACACAAAAAAACAAATTTCCAAATATAAAACAATTAAAAATTATTCATCAACTCTCAGACGACGACCATGACAAAAGAAGATTTGTGTGAAATTATGTACACTAAAATTAACCAACATTTCTTGCTTCAATCATTATATTTTTGATCGGTGAACTTTAGCCTATCGTTCGTTTTTTTCTTTTGGTAGAAGTGTTCACATCACTTGTAGGCAACGAACAAATTAAACGTTTTTCCATCAGTGTGAGAACGCATATGTTTATTCAAATGGCCTTGTTGTCTAAAAGTTTTAAAGCAAATTTCACATTTGAATGATTTTTCGCCAGAGTGACAAAACATATGTTGCTTCAAATTACTTTTTTGATTAAACAATTTTGAACAAATTTCACAGTGGAATGATTTTTCACCTGAGTGACAAAGCATGTGTTGTTTCAAATTAGCTTTTTTACCAAACGATTTTGAACAAATTTCGCATTTGAATGATTTTTCACCTGAGTGACAAAGCATGTGTTCTTTCAAATTACTTTTTTTACTAAACGATTTTGAACAAATTTCACATTCGAATGGTTTTTTGCCTGTATGACATCGCATATGTACATTCAGTGTGCTTTTTGCAGTGAAAGTTTTCAAGCAGATATCACATTTGAATGGTTTTTCGCCTGTGTGGTAACAATTGTGCAAAATTAAGTGATAGTTTGTTGTAAATGTTTTCAAACAAACTTCACATTTAAATGAATTTTTGTCTGAGTGATCTCCAAGTAAGAGCAACGACTTCATATTGTTCCGTTTTACAGTAGTTCCTGTAAATAATAAATCATTATATGTACATAGTATCTCAAAAAAAATTGTATGGATGTCAATTCCCAGGTGATTATGTAAAATGAATTATAAATCTATTCAATAAGGCAATCCAGATCACGTGACCTAATATGGCCGTGCAGGGCAAACAATTTAGACAGATAGTTAGTTTTGTATTGTCTATTCAGTCATAAACAGTCCTCAAGACTTTTTAGTCGAATTTATTCGTATATTTTGATTTTTTTTTCTTCAGTTAGATGGCTTTGGCAAAAACCAATTAGCCAGAACAATTTTTAGTTATTTATGTCTTAAAATTTATTGTTACACAGTTTTAACAGCATTGACATCGTTTTGTTAATGGTTAGTATTGTGTGTCTGTAGTTGCTCTGTATAATGAAACTTTTTTTTTCTTTTTTTTTATTAATAATTTTTTATTTTTTTTTTCATTTTTTTCATATCATTTTTTTTATTCATTATTTTTTTTGTTGTTTTCCTTTTTTTTCGTTGACACACTTACAATTAGTTGTGTCGCAATATTGCTTACATTTTCATTAGAATTTACAATTTTATTTTGCATCTGATTATATTTTGCTTCAATTTAGTATATTTTATTAGTGTTTAGTATATTGTTCATTTGATTAGTATTTTTTATTTAGAATACATCACTTTTTTCTTAGTTTTTATAAATATTGTTATTGAACAAAACTGAACAAAATGCCTGCTACATACAGCCTGATATTTGATTTTTGATTCTGTTAAATCATCTCTATTGATTACTGCTAACCACATTTTTCTACGCTTCTTACTTAATTCATTTTTGTGCACCAAAAATGTGTTCTTTAAAACAGCTGGGACCTTAAAAAAGCTTACTTGGTCTCGGTTTGAACTGCTCCCGCAACCAACTACAATACAATCCGTAAGCATAAAACTGCAGGTGATATCTTCCAATTCCAGCAAGTGAAATTTTGATGCCAGCAATTTCATAAAAGTTTCACTCTCATTATAATATTATATATGTTTTAGTCAGTGTGTACTTACCCGTAAATATTAAATAATAATTCTTGATAGTCTAAAGACCACTAACAAAAAAATAATGTTCTTATATAGGTGCACAACCAAAAGTTGGTCCTAAATTGATATACCCAGCTTAAAAGTTTTATAAAACTGAACTTTTTATTGTATATTATTAGTATAGAAACACCAAAGCGAAATAAAAGCACCTTTCTCCAAAATAAACACTTATGTATACAAAAATCCACGGTCTACAATGTATTAAATCACATTTGTTTGCCCTGTGTCGCCATATTGAATTTTATTTGACAGGTCTCTGGATTGCCTCATAGGATTTTGACATTGTAACGAGTTATTTTTTTTTTGTTACCGATTGTCATTTTAACAATAGATATTATATAACTCGTTACTTACTTTCCGGCCCTTCCTTTAATCGAATTGATTTTTTTTTCGTATTTATTGCTATATTTTAGTTTATATATTTTTAGTATAAGGCCGGAGGTACGCAAATTTGAATTCAACCATAAAATGTAGTAGTATCCAATTTAAAATTTTTCAATAGACAAGGACATTTTGGTATATACTATACCATTTATTTAATTCCAAAAGACGTCTGGTATACGACAAACTTTAAGGTAGAATTCATTTTATAAATAGCATTCTCCAAACTAGTAAGTACCACTACAAAAATTAATAAAATCACATGTGAAATGAATTGTTAATCTCTTTAATATGATTTTGACACAAGATATTGTCTGCACACTGAAGGAATATGATTATTCATCATCAATTTTGCCATTATTTATAAATTATAAACAATTTATAAATAAGCTTTAGGTTTCCTTACCGTAACAATGTTTCTACCATTATGATTAAATTTTTCACATACCTTTTCTTGATTGTTTGACATCATTTATTTCTGCCAAGCTGCATTTCATATCGGCATCATCAACTGTTTCACTTTTAGCATTTATAATAATTGTTTGTTGTAACTCAGATCCTATATTATCATCATAATTCTCCTGTTTTATTGACTCAAATTCGTTTTTTACTGTTACATTTGGTATAAAATACTCTTTGTATTCAAGGTTATGCTCCTCAATGGAAATATCGTCTGGTTCTTGTTTTACTTCCATAATTAGGTACAAATTATAAATATTCAGAGCTTATTTTCCTTTTTCTTCTTCATTTCAATGAGATCGCGTCTCTCCTGAGACTTTCACCCAAGTTTTCCCTAATGGAAAGTGTACCTCACAGTACATCTGTAATCATGTCCATGCCTTCCATGAGTAGCTTGGGCTAAGGATAAGGAATAAAGTATTAGACACTTTTCTCACTCTGCCACTATCAGAGCATTTACACACAAGAAAAATCCAAGGAAAACAGGTATTTAGCTAGCAAAATAGCAATGATAGAGGGTGGAAAAAGACAGTAAAAACAACTGAAGCAACAGGCATACTAAAAGCAAAGGCTTAAACAGCAAGCAGACAATAGATCAAATTTATATATCTCCATATTTGTCTTTTTCAGTTTCAAAAATTATATGTTAAACAAGTTTTTGGGGAAGCCTCTTGAGCCACCCACTAAGTGTGCTAATGCAATCTAAGGGGTTAGTTTTAGCTAGTTATTACAAAGGAACATTTAGTGATAAAGGAAAACAACAAGCTACTTGCACAAACTTACCAGTCTTGTAGTGACGTTTCTGGTATTAAGTTTAAATTGTTTACCTAATTTTTTCTTAAGGACTATTGCAATTTTTATCACACTTTTTAACCCACGTGTTGTTTCCACTCAAGTCAAAAGCCCTCCAAGCAGTTACAAATTATAAATATTCTGTTCACAACTTATTTTCCTAACAATAACAAATTATAACTTCTTCTTCTTCTTCTACTAAATTACCATAGAAAAATATAATAAAAGTGGTCATTCCTGTAGTAACACTTGGCGCATCGCGTTATTGTAGCGCACCAGGATGAGGTACCGGAACTAATTTATACAGGCGGGATATTTAAATTTGGTAGTTTTGATTGTGGGTAGGTAAATTTTATAATTTGTCTTAAAATTGTTTATTATATAACATTTTATTACAAAAAATGAAATAATTATAATTAAGAAACAATTTTAAAACAAATGAGACACATAATTTAGATAAATAAGAGAACAACACAAATTTAAAATTGTTATTAATCAGCACATACTAACATAACAAAATATATTAAAATATTTGTTTATAAAATTAGAGCTGTTATTCCACACACGTTAGTAAATCCTAAAATTTTGTATCACTGTTTCCTTTGATTAATATCAGATGAAAAATGTTTTGTTCTTTAACTCCAAATTTCGAAATGGCCGAAAATATTATATAACTATTACAATTTTTTGCAATACAGCTATGAAGAATTGAGTAATAATTGATTATCTTTAGGAGGATTAATTTTCCGCAGGTCATTTTGTACCAAGTCGAAGGTCGAAATGCTTCTCCTTCCCATTCCGGACTTCGTACAAAATCTAATCTGTCAAAATGGAAATGTAAAAAATACACTGAATGTGTCGAGGTATTGGAGGGACGCAAATCCGCACATTGTCATGTTTCATGAAACAAATACTCAGTTTCCTAAGAAGTAGGTACCTAGTTACAAAACAATTGATTGAAAGACAAAATTCAACAGATGAAGAATCAATAATTATTAATAATAGTTTTTACAAAAGTATATGATTGGTTAAGCTGGGGTAGAGATAATATAAAATATTTTTGGTCGCTGAACTTGAGCCTTTTGAGTGTTTCGAGTTCAGGCAGTTTGATCTATTATCATTTGGTAAAAGTTCAAATTCAACTTTTTTTATCAGCATGAGAACACATATGTTTATTTAAAGTGCCTTGATGTTTAAACGTTTTTAAGCAAATTTCACATTTGAATGATTTTTCGTCAGAGTGACAAAGCATGTGTTGTTTCAAATTACTTTTTTTACTAAACGATTTTGAACAAATTTCACATTCGAATGGTTTTTCGCCTGTGTGATAACGCATATGCACATTCAGTGTGCTTTTTTCAGTAAAACTTTTCAAGCAGATATCACATCTAAATGGTTTTTCGCCTGTGTGACAGCGCATATGTGCATTCAGTGCTCTTTTTTCAATAAAACTTTTCAAGCAGATATCACATTTGAATGGCTTTTCGCCTGCGTGACGCCGTATATGTGCATTCAATGTGCTTTTTTCTGCGAAAGTTTTCAAGCAGATATCACATTTGAATGGTTTTTCGCCTGTGTGGCTGCGCATATGTACAATTAGCTTGTTCTTTTCAATAAAAGTCTTCAAGCAGATATCACATTTAAATAGTCTTTCGCCTGTATGATAGCGTCTATGTAACTTTAATCGATAGTTTGTTGTAAATGGTATTGAACAAACTTCACATTTGAATGATTTTTCACCTGAGTGGCAACCCATGTGTTTATTCAGGTTACTTTTTTCACCAAACATTTTTAAACAAATTTCACATTTAAAAGGTTTTTCACCTGTGTGAAAACGCAAATGTACATCCAGTGTGCATTTCTTAGTGAAAGCTTTCGAGCAGATATCGCATTTAAATGGTTTTTCGCCTGTGTGACAGCGCATATGTAGAACCAATTTGTTCTTTTCAATAAAAGCTTTCAAACAGATATCACATTTGAATAGTCTTTCACCAGTGTGATAGCGTCTATGCAACTTTAAGCGATAGTTTGTGCTGAATGATTTCGAACAAACTTCACATTTGAATGAGTGACAATGCATGTGTCTCTTCAAATTACCTTTATCACTAAACAGTTGTGAACAAATTTCACAGCGGAAAGGAGTTTTGCATGTGTTTGTTTTCTTGCCAGGTAAGAGCAGCTGCTTCATATTGTTGCATTTTACAGGAGTTCCTATAAATAATAATAAGAAATTATACAGAGTATTTCAAAATGAATTGTGTGGATGACAATGATGAGCTGAATATGTAAAATGAATTAATATTTTACTCTAGTAAATCTATTTGATATGATTATTTATCAATTGAATTATTGGGTTTGGAAGAATTTGATCTCTTACAAATGATTTGAAAGTGAGGTAGAGCTTGCATTACAATAATAACGTTTCTTGCATTAAATTATCTAAGCATGAATTTTTCACGTACCTTTTCTTGATTGTTTTATATCACTCATTCCAGCCAAACTGCACTTTTTGTCAAGATCATCTTCACCTTTAGCATTTATTGTTTGTTGTAACTCAGTTCGTATATTATTATCATCCTTCTCCTGTTTTATTGAATCGAATTCCTTTTTTATGACTGTTTCATCGGGAATAAAATACTCTTCGATTTCTATCTTATTTTCTTCAATGAAATTTTCTACTGGTTCTCGTTTCACTTCCATAATTACAAATTTTAATAATTATGTACAAATTGATCAAGTTTATATTGACTATAATAGTAATATCATATATTTCCACTTTCCACCAACACCATAGAACAATATACCAACACAACACCAAAACAAATATTGTTCTTCTTCGTCCTCTGATTCTTGGCCTCTTGCTTTGCAGTATCCGGCCAGGTACTTTCTAAGATGTAGTTTCGCGAAGGCACTGTTACGTGCATAGAGAAATAAAAAAAAGGAAGAGAATTCAAGTTAATAGGCAGAAAAAGAAAACAGATTCTGTTCATATATCTTTGTTGTAATTATAATAAATGAGAACACTTACAAAATCCATCTTTATAATATGAATAGGGTAATAGAAAATGCTAGAATAATAATAATTTACAATTTTTAATTTAATCCAAAATTTTAAAGTGTCACTTATTGCATTTATGTTTATTCAAAGTACTTTTGACTTTGTAAGATTTTGAACAAACATTACATTCGAATGGTTTTTCGCTAGAATGAACGCGCGTGTGTTGAATCAAGCCACCTTTACCTGTAAACAATTTACAACAAATTTCGCATTTGTATGGTTTTTCTCCTGTGTGACATCGCATATGAACATTCAAATTACGATTGGCTTTGTAAGATTTCGAACAAATATTACATTTGAATGGTCTTTCGCTAGTATGAATGCGCTTATGTTCATTCAAGCCACTTTTACCTGCAAACAATTTAAAACAAATTTCGCATTGGTATGGTTTTTCTCCTGTGTGACATCGCATATGTCTATTCAAATAGTATGGCTGTTTAAAAATTTTTGAACAAATTTCACATTTAATTGATTTATCACCAGTGTGAAAATGCATATGTTGAATCAAGCCACTTTTGCCCGAGAAAAATTTAAAACAAATTTCGCATTTGTATGGTTTTTCTCCTGTGTGACAACGGATATGTTGAACTAAGTAGCTTTTAACTGAAAACGATTTGAAACAAAATGAACATGTGAATGGTTTTTCGCCTGTGTGACCTCGTTTGTGCTTATTAAATGTACTCCAGTAACTAAAAGAATTTGAACAAATGTCACATTTGAATGGTTTTTCACCAGTGTGAACACGTAAATGTCTAGTCAAACTATTTTTAACTGTAAACGATTGAAAACAAATTTCACATTTGAAGACTTTTTTAGCAGAATGTGTAAGCATGTGATTACCTAAACTTTTCTTATATGTAAACAATTTTGAACAAATTTCACACTTCAATGATTTTTCGCCGGTATAACAAAGCATATGATTACTCAAATTATTTAGGTATTTAAATGGTTTTATACATTTCAATCGTCTACTTTTTGAATCACGACCCGCACTAAATAGTTTACCATCAAATAATTTTCGTTGAATATTTATTGTCTTCTTAGGTTGGTATTCCAATTCATTTTTAATACTTCGTTTCATATTAAAGTCACTCGACTGGCGTGCAGGAAACCGTGATTTCTTTACCAGATGTCGTGCAATATGAAGAATAAATTCAAATTTCCTAGCATACAAATTTCCACATACCTTACAAATCAAAATACCTCCAGGTAGAGCAGAGTGCTTTAGATGATTCCATTGTGCATAAATTTCTGTAAATAATGATTAATTAGTTAAAACTGTCTTCAAATTAATTTTTGGTGGAATAGACAACAAGTCGATTAGGTCCAAAAATCAATACATTCATACTAGGATTACTGCACAATTCCTGGGACACAATTCTTGAGCTAATAGAATTCATTAACCAATAGAGTTACTGAGTAAAGACTGTACAAGGGAAAGAGAAGTATCTTGCATATACCATTCCTGTGACAGACTAGGTTTTGGATATACTATCTGACAGATAACCGAGCTCTTGGGTCATACTTCTGATATGAACTGTTCCTGAAAAGACTGGGATCCATTTCTACTCGGGTTTCTAGCAAGACTATGATCTTAAAGGACCGATCCTGACAAGACAACATTCTTTAATAAACTTGGATTCCAGTTAGGAAAGTAATATATATCATTATTATAGGTAGGTACATCAAATAAGAGAATACGAGGAAATTAAGAAGTTGGCACAGTTTCCACTACCACTACACTTTACCTTGCATGTATTTTAATAATAAAGTTCTCTTCTTCATAATATTCATCCACAATACACACATACATGTTGGAAATAAATATTACATGGTGTAGGTAAGCAAGAATTAATTATTGATCTGAAAACTTTGAACACAGTACATTCACTACACTAACACTATCTTATGTGAATAGTGAGTGTGAACTTTGTTCAGTATTTTAGGAAAATTTTAATTTCAAATTATTCAACTCCATCTACAACAAAATCCAGCTATATAAAGCCATGCATGCTTAAAACCATCTGGTCTCATGAACCTCATTTATGGTATAATATTCAAATCCAATGTCATTGAATACCATTCAAAGATTGCAGTCTAAGTTGCTGAGATTGATTAGTGGATGCAAAATAATTAAACACTTAATTAGTTGAAGATTCTTTTCATAGGGATGAAATCTATCAAGCCACATCATCATTACAAAGCAAATACTTCTAGCAACTAAGATAGTAGAAGATCTATTGAACAATGGCCCTACCACAAGAAGACTTGCTAGAGTTAGAATCTATCCACAAGACCAGATAACTAATGTAGATTGTGGAAAAGGTATTATACCAGACATGCAAAAATGGCATTTGATATGTTTCCACTTATTGTATTAGACACAAATTAAGTTGAAAATATCACCTTTTCTCTTACTTATTTTTGATTGTTTGATTTTATTTATTTCAACAAATTTGGGATTTGTACCATAAAAAATCTGGTTATCTTCACTTTTAACGTTTGAGTTTATTCCATCATTATCAATTTCCTGTTTTATTGGAATCATTTCATTTTTTATAGCACAGATATTGTATATTTGATTATTCCAAATTTCTTTAGCAGTTTCATCAGGAAAGACACTTTCAGTTTCAAATTTTAGCTCTTCATTAGAAAGCTCGCTTGGTTCTTGTTTTACCTCCATTGTAGGGTACTAACTGTGGTACTAAATTGAGAAATTTAGTTCAAGTATAGGTACCTAAACCGGTTTGAACAGAATACACCACGGTGTATTCTGTGGTATCTTTGTTAACAATATTTGCAATCTGTAAAAAGTAACAATTGTTTACTAATTAACTTAAAATTTAGAATAAAAATAATGACAATTTCGGAATTTCCAGAAATGTCAAAAGTCAAAATTGTCAACCACCACAGATTACTAGCTGCGTTCGTTATTTGCATCGCAGAGGAGACGGATTTTTGGTCACGTGATCACAGATTAATCTGAGCAAATTGCTATTAACGAACGTCCCGACCAATAATACATTTAAACGAACTTGTAACCTCCCTTTTTTGCCTGTCTTTCATTTTAGAAACTACGATTTTTTTGTTTAATTTTGTCGTTTTAGATTTTATTTTTCATTATTTACGACTATGTCCAGCCCCGAGGCAATTTTGGTAGCTATTCATGGTCAACAGGTCAACAAATAGTACGAGATGTATCTAATGACAGGAGTGACTACAACGTAACCTCATAACATGACAGATAAACAGATTAATCTTTCTCGTCGGTCAAAATATTCCGAGCACACAGATTTAC
>CAJUYI010004884.1:0-17118 GCA_910591695.1 Galerucella pusilla
CTGATATAACTATACCTAGTATAAATCTCTATTGTAAAACCGGCCCTAAGAATCCTTTGGCCTCTATACCCCCATCAATATTCTATTTCAAACACATGTTGATAGCATAAATTTTTCATGTTTAACACCCTGTATCTCTCTTTATCTTATTTTATTGAGGCTAGTTGATTTAAATCGCAATATTTTGAAGTGAAGATTGTATTGTACTTCCATGTACAATTACTTGAGGACCACCCTGTATTATCTGTACCTGGAGCATTTCACTGGATCCCATTTCTAGTAGTCCATAATGTCATACAATAAAATGTTTTATTTCACGTGATATGGACCTTGACACTTTTTTGCAGTCTTAGGGGGGCGGGTTTGTCAATGTTCGGTTAAATCTGTCAGCTACGTAGCCCTCAGCTATCTTTAGCCGCCAGTCAAAGTCTCGGTTACAATAGAAAGCGTTTATTAATGCACCACATAACTGACAGCTAACTAACTGGAGGCTAAGTGTAATTGAGCATTTGACAACCATGTTCGGGTTATGAATGTGAGTGTAATGTTGTCAGAGTGTAAATTTCTCATTTTAATTTGGTGTAAGGAGAATCACCCGTTACATGAAATATACATATTATTAACTTTATTCACATATAACATATATAACACAGTGAATCACGAATATACAGGGTGTCCCACGACGATTAAGACAAGTAATATATCAGAATTGGGCAGTAGTAGATAATTATAATTTTGGGGGTATGAATTCGAGCAAATTCTGAATCTTCTCTTGTTATTCTTGTTACCCAATGAGTTATTTGTTTTTGGTCACGTGACGTCGCATTCAAAATATTATTAATGGAACACCCTATATGTTTTCGTGATTTTCGATTCTCCTTGAAGTGCTGATTTCGTAGAAACCACATTCTTGGGGTCTAAATTAAATATTTACAGAGATACAAGGTGTTAAAAATCACCTATTTTTCATCTTTAGGTCATTGTTTTGTGAAAACTGCTCAATATTTGGCAAAACGGCTTACATCTCACTATCCTAACTTTTCAAGGGCTACTCGATGGTGCTGAAGAAAATTTAATACAGGATGGTCGAAAAAAATCAGAATTTGGTAAATTTTTGACCACCCTATATCAATTTTTCTATAGCAGCATCGAGTAGCCCTTGAAAAAATAGGATAGGAAAATGTAAGCCATTTTGCCAAATATTAAGCAGTTTTCACAAAACAATGACCTAAAGTTGAAAAATAATTTTTTATGTTTTCACAATTTCTCTTTGAAAATTGGCAATTTTACGTTTTTTTGCCTTAGGAATCATAATTTGCACTCTAATTTAACGTTGCTAATAGAGGGCGCTAGTTACACTTGTTTGTGTTAATTAAATCAAAGTAAACTTTTTTTGTGCTAAACTTACTCCTAAAATAAAAAAATATTAAAAAGCGTTAAATTTTACAAAAAAAAGTTACTCTTCTTTGATTTGTGTAACTCAATCGGTTATCGAGTTATTTGCTTCTAAAAAGTTCAATAAATTTTAATTTTTTCATAAAAAATTTTATTATTCCTTAAATATGTAACAATAACAAATTTGTAAACAAAAATAAAAAACTTCAAAGCAAATGCTCACAGAGAAATTATGAAAACATAAAAAATTATTGCGAAAATCAAAATTTGAACTTTGAACACCCCGTATGTCGGAAACTAGCAATATTTGCATGAGGCATGTTGAGCAGAATCATCATATTTTGAGGTCTAGGATCTACAGTTCAGAGATTGGACATTCTTAATGAATCACCCTGTATATTTGTTTATATAAAATTTACTTTTATGTTTTTCAACCCCTTCAGAGCACATTTTATTTATTTTTTCTTCATGTGGTCGTAGATAAAGTTTTGTAGGACACTTGTGCAATTATAAGTGAAAAAAGTCTAAATATTATGAAAAAAATAATTCGTTTTTTGCAAACTTTTTAACTCAAGTTTATAATCAGGAAGGTCTCCAGAACATTTAATTAAAAATTGCGAATGAAAACAATTTTACAAACGAATGCATCACTATTCCCTGCACTATGTGGCATGTGGCAGGATTTCTGATTTGTAAAAAACGAGGAAGTGGTTTTTCTGCATAATAATCAACTGTTCCAAATTTGATTCTATGTAGTTTTCTTGATTTCTTATATCTGTCTTTATTCTTATGCTCAAGTCTTTATTCTCAAACACTGATTCCCTTGTCTTTTATTTCATATATCCTCTACAGGATCTCTATGAATTCTCAAATGTTTTTTTTAGTATTACCGAATATTCAAAAATCGTCCACATGACGAATGAAGATTTCTATTTTTTATTTGATAAATAGGGGTAAGGATTTGCCTTCCATTTAGTTATGAAGTGTTTCTCAACAGCTCAGTGTGAAATTTTTTGTTCAACCCATATGTAACCTTATTCAATCTGAGAATAACTTGGAAATCATCTGGTCTGTTTTTAGCAAGATGAAGTCAATTGATTAAATTTCCAAATCTACCTCAGCTGCCAATGCAATAAGTCCTTTCTTTTATATAGATTATGGTCGAGCGCGAATTCTAAATTAAAATCATTTAAATTCAAATAATTTTATCTTGATAGGGAGCAAATACGTTGAAGACAATCTCCTGGGTATACAAAATCATGTTGCACAAGTTTTGGTTGAAATACTATCCCTGGATTCTCAAAATACAGGATGTCTCATTATATTCTGACTGTTTTCAAGAGCTTATATCTTCGAAACGGTTATAGATATAAGAAATAAGATGCGGTTTCCACAGTTTGGTTTAAAATTACCGTGAGTTTTGTTGTGACACATTTATATAAATGGCGTACTTCCGGTTTATCCGCTAGAAATGTGGCGTATTTTCAGAATACAGTAGATGTCATTTTTTAAATGGGACACCCTGTATATTTAGCAATTTATTGAAAGACGCATATTTTTACTTTATAACGGTACTTTAAAGTTTAAAATCGGTGCACAGAAAGCGAAGTTAGATAACTTTAACTAGGATACTGTAATGATTTAGATATAAAGTTGGAACTTTATTAGCTAAAGTGAACTGTAAAAAACAAATAGAAACATGTTTCAGGGCACTGTAAAACAAATGTTCGATGTGTCTTCCTTCTTGGTCTATACATTTGTAGAATCGAACCAAGTTGTCTCAAATGCTGCTGTCAGGATTTCAAGAGGAATATTTTCCATTACGTGCCGTATGTTATTTTTTAATTCCTCAATAGTAGCAGGCATCGGGTTGTAGACTCTAGCTTTCACAAATCCCCATACAAAAAAATCTGGGACAGTCAGGTCTGGGGAATTTGGAGGCCATTCAATTGAACCAGTCCTACCAATCCAATTATTTCCAAATTGTTGGTTAACAGATTCTCTTGCTATGTTGGAATAATGGGGTGGAGCCCCGTCTTGTTGAAAGCAAACATTTTGGTTCAAAATACCATCTTGTTCTAACTGGTTCTAACACAATGTGACGTTCTGTCAATGATCGCAAAATTTTTGTGATGTGATGTGACATATTAACGCCTCCTTATTTATTAAGATATCTGAATCATTACAGTACCTCAGTTAAAGTTATCTAACTTCGCTTTCTGTGCACTGATTTTAAACTTCAACGTACCGATAAAAAGTAAAAATATGCGTCTTTCAAGAAATTGCTTAATATACAGGGTGTCCAATTTAAAAAATTACATCTACTATATTTTGAAAATACGCCACATATCTAGCGGGTGAACCGGAAGTACGCCATTTATATAAATGTGTCGCACCAAAACTCACGGTAATTTTAAAGCTAACTGTGGAAACCGCATCTTATTATCTAGAACCGTTTCGAAGATATAAGCTCTTGAAAACAGTCAGAATATAATGAGACACCCAGTCCATTATTGATCTAGGTTAATAATAGAAAAAATTATTAACAACGAATAGAGAAATTCAACTTCTCAGTTGGCTAGAAGAAGCTAGTAGTGGAAAAAATAATTTTCTGAATCTGCATCTATTATGGTTATCCTTTTGCATTTATTTGAAGGAACTTTCGTTTGCGAGATTTTTGCACTGTTTCGAACCATGTATCGTTAAAGTAAGCAATTGGTCGATGCTGTAATCTATATTGTTTAAAAGCTTTCAAATACATAATGTAATGTGACGCAATTGTTGAGATTCCATTATAATTTGCAGTTTATTAATTGTTTGATTTTTAAAACCCATTTTAATATACTCATATTCTTCTTTGGCTTGAAATGCCGTAAGAAATGTCTGTTTCGTTATGGTCAGTTATTTCTAAAGCGAACCAGGGTAGCTACTGATTCCTCTTCATACAGTCATATGTCAGTTTCATTAACAGTTCTCAATGTATTATACCATAATCACTTCGCCTCTTTCTGTGAACGATTAGGCTTTTGTATTATACAGTGTGTAAAAGCCAAATGGACTCAATTCTTTATTTTTACAGTAACTTTCTCATTGAAAAGTCCTTGTTCTGTCAAAGTGCCCTCGTATTTATGCTCTAAGTGATAATTTGGGTTTTTATTGCAGTCAAATTATCGGAAGTAATTACACAAGTGTATCAAAATTACCGATTATTTTTTGATGAAAGCATGTTGTCTAATAACTGCATGAGTTTATTTTCATATTTTGGCGAAATTTTAACAAAATATGAAAATAACCGAACGCAGTTTTTACTGACAACATTCTTGAATAAAAAATTATCAGGTTTCAGTGTTGGCTGCCCAGTGGATAACCCAAAAAAGCCCACTGGGTTTTTTTGGGTAAAACCCAGTTAAAAAGAACCCATGGGTTTTTTGAAAAAGTGAGTTTATTGAATAAAATGTATTAAAGAGATTAAAAAAAAACGTAATTTTGAAATTCGAAGGTGGGGGTTACCCTGTCGATTTCTGTATTTCACCTTTTTGCATAATCTCGAAAATAAGTCGTAATTGTAAAGTAGAAGATCATTTAAATACTCACTTTTCTAAACCAATGGTTCAATAAAACTCGAAAGTCCAAACCACAAAATTAAATAAAAGTTCCTCAAAAGGACACTTATAATGTGCGTGCTACTAGTTTCGGTACAATATTACCATCATCAGGCTACATGTATTAAGTTTACCTTTTCTCTTTATATTGTAGCCTGATGATGGTAATATTGTACCGAAACTAGTAGCACGCACATTATAAGTGTCCTTTTGAGGAACTTTTATTAAATTTTGTGGTTTGGACTTTGAGTTTTATTGAACCATTGGTTTAATTTCATACAACCACATTTGAGATATGGATGAGCTCATTGCGCACGACTGGTGTAAACCCCGAAGTAGGAGTGGGCCAATTGAGGTTGAGCCTATGGCAGGAAGCGCTCACTGCGCTACCTCTGCTGCAGGCAGCCAACGATGCAATTGAACCCAGGTTTCTGTTTAACAAACCCTACAAAATTCAAATAAAACAGAACACAGAGCCAGACGCTGCAAATGCAATACGCATTTATACCGATGGTTCAAAAATGAAAGAAGGCTCAGGATGTGGAGTTTACTCGAGAGCACTGAGCCTCAAGATTAAGTGGGGAATGGGAAACAATACCAGCGTGGTTTAAACAGAACTGGCTGGTATCTCAATGGCCACAAAAGAACTAACCAGAAGAGGAATTTCTGGCAAAACCATAATAATCTGCACTGATAGTAGACAAGCCCTATTAGTCTTGAACAGACAACGTGTTATATCGAGGCTAGTACTAGAGTGCCACCAAGATTTAGCTGACGTCTCGGCAGATAACAACATTATCCTGAGGTGGGTTAAAGGGCACGACAGGAGTAAAGGAAATCGCACTGCTGATTCTTTAGCCAGGGACGCCGCTGGACTAAAAATTCTAGGACCCAGTGACACCTACGGCCTAACGACTTCGACAATTGCGGAACTAGCCAAACGTTACACCCATGCTCAATCCCTTAAGAGATGGGATGGAATCAAAGGATGCAGTCTTGCCAGGATCACCCTGGGCGACCCTGGAAAGCTGGCGCCGAAGAAATATTTGGCGATGACCAGCAAAAACCTACGTTTAACAGTGGGATTTCTGACTGGTCACTGTCAACTAAGAAAACACCTACATATTATGGGGTTAGTGGACACACCTCTATGCAGGATGTGTGAACAGGAAGATGAAACTGTCAGGCATGTCTTATGCGAGTGTCCGGAGTTATCGTCAATAAGAGAGTGTGTGTTTGGTGAGTCTTGGCCTACACCTGCCGATATAAAGGAGATGTCTCCTAGTGACCTGTCCACCTTCCTGAGAAGGACAGGATGGACAATGACCTAGGAGGACAACTCCTCGGGAGGATGTACAATGGGTCACATGTGGCCTAAGTGCTGTGAGCCTACACACTCACCCTCCCCACTCTACAGATACAGATACAGATATGGATGAGCTCTTAGAGTTACTCACTTTTCTTATGAACAGTATATCTTTTTAAATGTTTTTTTCACTAAAATCTGAATATAATTCGAAAAAATATTGAAAGATCCTAATAAAACCCACTTATAATACCCAAAAAGCCCATTGATCTGGGTTTTTTTTACAGGGTGATTCATAAGTAATGGGCCAAATTGTAAATCTACGTTCAGAAGGCCAAAATTATAATATTTTCATCAACAATAATGGGTCTTAGTCTGCTCCTTACTGAGGTACAGGATGTTAAAGCGAAAAAAATGAAATAGATTTTTGTTAATAGATCAGCTACTTTTCTACATAATGACTTGAAAATTGGGTATGAACTAGTTTTTGTAAGGGTAAACAAGAATATGTGAGAGGATTTGAGTTAACTCTTAGATGTCGCCACATGCGCCATATGAATTAGATGAAATCAGCTACAAATTTTTTTATCGCTCATTATTTCACAACTTACTTATTTAATTTGGATAGCCCCATCATTTCTGTAGAAAAAAGCTAAACCTCTTTGATCTTCAAAGTGTGTAGCTGATCTATCAACAAAAATCTATTTTATTTTTTTCGCTTTAACATCCTGTACCTCAGTAAGGAGCAGACTAAGACCCATTATTGTTAATGAAAATATTATTATCTTGGCCTTCTGAACGTAGATTTACAATTTGGCCCATTACTTATGAATCACCCTGTATAATAAAAATAAAAGTATTGTATTTTTGGGATTACTCTCGGTCACTTTTTCTTGAATAGAACTAAAAGAATCTTGTCCAAATCGCGACATTTCAACGAATTTTAAAATTTGGCATGTCAAAATGACATGGGAAATTTTCGATAGCTATCAGGATCTTTTCGCATCGGGATCTTTTAGCCGAAGAGATCCCGCTTCATATGGGATTTTTAATTCATGAGGGTAATATTCAATTAAATATGTGAATAAAAATTGATGATTTTTTACAGGTTTGAATTTATGCGTCCAGTTGGAAAAATCTCGATCCAAGAAGAGAGATACGAACTGATATAACTCGCAGATATCATTCGTTTCGATGTACAAAACAAGGAACACGACTCAAGATTTTATGGATCTATGAAATATTCATTTATCTACGGACGGAATGTTCATTTTCTGTTTTTTTTTTTCAAATTTCTTCTTATTCAAGTTAATGGACTTCATGGGGATAAAGTTGAAAATTAATAAAATTAAACGCATCGAACTTTGATTCACCTGCAATTTTTTGGGCAAATAAAGTTTATTCTGTAAGGCTGATTTTTAAAGTAAGTACCGTTTTTAAATTAAGCTGTCGCAGCACTGCGTTTAGCGCATTGGCGCCGGGAAGCTACATCTGTTGGGAAGCTACAAACGCCATTACGGAATTAAATGATCGAGTCTACATCTGTTTGTGTAATTTTAAAATGACGCCACCTATTGAGAATCCCGATGACTGCGAAGTGTGTGTTGTTTTCTCAGAAAGTAAAGGCTTCAAAGCGGCTGACATTCATCGTCAAATCAGTAATGTTTATGGTGAAAACATTATGAGTGTTGGAATGGTGCTGAAATGGGTGATAGTTTACGAGGAATCGGCACATGAGTACCGAAAACTATTCCACCTCAATTTTTTTATGCGATCCTCTTTAAATTGCCCTACTGATGATATGAATGCATGTTGCCGTGGGGCAACCCTGTGCCATATTGTTTAAACAGAAATTGTTAAAACAATTGCAAGGAATTTTTATTTTTCAACCGGACACATTTTTTTATATTCTTTATTGATATACCAATAAAAAAGGACCAATGACTTTTCACGATAAAGTTGATATTTCCAAAGATATGAATTTTTTAAGGTTCGGAAAATCTCAAATTTTGGTACTTTCGACCCATGAAAAATACAGGGTGTTTTCAAATGACACCTACAACGTTTGCATGTAGATACCTCTCGTAAAATTGGACAAAATGATATGAAGATTAAGCACATTGACTTTTCGGAATGCAGGGTGTTGAAGTTTTGAAAAATTGAATGTTCTAATTCGATAACTTTAAAATGGATGGATAAATTGATTTGACATTTGGCAGGTTATATTTAAATGTAAAAGGGCATATTTTGATGAAAAAACATTTTTCAATTTTTGATCCAATGGTGTATATTTGGAAGAATATGTTACCTTTTCCCTCCCATTTTTTACGCCACTGACATTTGGAGTAATATTCATTCAATTTTGTATTCCTCAATGGTTTTCACGTGAA
Organism: Galerucella pusilla; assembly: GCA_910591695.1. NCBI lineage: Eukaryota > Metazoa > Arthropoda > Insecta > Coleoptera > Chrysomelidae > Galerucella > Galerucella pusilla. The sequence goes on from CAJUYI010004884.1 coordinate 8,694, forward strand.
AAACGAATAGCGTTTACATATCAAAAAATTTGTGGTTTTCAAGATATTTAATGATTTCATGAAGTCTGCGAGATAACTTTTTAATAATTTATTTGAAAAAAAAATTTTTTATTGTATTTTTTCCAATAACTACCAAGTATAGTGTAACTAATGTTAATGTGATGACCTTGAATTGTATTACAAATTTTCTGCAGGTTAATTTTAATCCTCTATCTGTTGTTTGCACCGGTTGCAGTTATCTTTTGGCTTTAGTAACTCATGATTAACTTTAACCATTGATTAAAAGTGAAGTGTTTTGCACCATTTGACTGGTTAGTAAATTATGTTAGGTGCAAGTTGGTATCTTGACATTTAGGAATAATTTGATTGTCAAATATGTGTCAAATATGACAACTATTGGATATTTATATTTGTAAAATTACCCAAACAAAAGGTAGGAGAATTCAAAATGAGCGGAAAGAGAAAAAGATCAACAAATTTATTTCAAAATGAGATAATAATATGCTTGAATTCAATAAGAAAGTACCTATAAGCACGTAATAGAATGCAAGGAAACAGGTGCGTTAAGCTGGAAGGATAAGGATCAGGCCTGGACAAAGATTGAGGGGGAGTTTAATGCTCAATCAGAAAGCTACAGATCTGTAGATATTTTAAAACGATTTTACACAAATAAAAAGAAAGACATCTTTTTCTAAAAGTTGTTGCTTAAAAGTAATTTTCCCAAGATTTCCAGGTCATCTTCATCTTCTTCAAAATCCATTAAATCCATATTTTACTGAAATAGTAATTTATCTTGCAAATTCGCCAAGTACTTCAGTTGATTGTCATATTGACATAACTTTAATTAATAATTATATATCTTAAGCCCTACCTTATCTGTGGATTAGATTTAACTATTAATTATAGCGTTAACTCAAGAATAAATGTCATGGTGCAAGGAACAATTTAATTTAACTAGTAATTAAAACTTAACCACAACTCAACTAAGACCGGTGCAGATGGCTGTATATTAACTTGAATTACATTTTTTGAAAAGCATTTCACCATATTCGAATTTATAAAAAAAATTATGCAAGCCATTGGGCGGCTTTTTCCTTCAAAGGGATTAAAAATATGGGTCATCACATTAACAATAGTTACACTATACTTATGGTTGGAATATGTAATAGGAACTAAATGATAAAACAGCAATGCATCTGAAATATTCGGAAAGGATTGTTGAAAATGTTTGTCCAAACTTGTGATTTCATTAAAAAAAAACTACAGCAATTATTCCCGGCAATCGCCAGTCTTTCCAAGGTATGCGATTTTCGATGTGAAAACGTTGTAAACTATGTATAAATGTGAATGGTCAAAATTTTAAACATCTCTTGTAATTTGTTGGCTGTTCAATTCTTTTATTAATAAAATCACAATTTTGGACAAATATTTTCAACAATCTTCCACGAAAATTTTTTAGATGCATTGCTGTTTCATGAAGTAGTTCCTATTACATATTCCAAACATAAGTACTTGGTAGTTATTGAAAAAAATACAAGAAAATAATTTTTATAAATTAATTATTAAAAAGTAATATTGCAGACTTCATGAAAACATTAAATATCTTGAAAACTACAAGTTTTTTTACATGTAAAGGCTATTCATTTTTCACGTGAAAACCATCGATCAATATAAAATTGAATAAAAAATGCCTCGAAAGTCAGTGGCGTGAAAAATGGAAGGAGAAAGGGAACATATTCTTCCAAATGTACGCCACTGAATCAAAAATATGCCCCATTACATTTAAAAACAACCTACCAAATGTCAAATCAATGTATCCATCCATTTCAAAGTTATACAATTGAAGCATTCAATTTTTCAAAACTTCAACACTGTATTCCGAAAAGTAAATGTGCTGGACTCCTTAACCCATAAAGGACGGAATAACTTTTTTTTGCAATTTTAACTTACTTTTCTTGAAATTATAATAAATGTTGGTCCAAATTATTTAAAAATCTCGAAAAAAAAATATAACTTCAATAGTAATGCCACAATTTGATGTTGCCATATGGCAACGCTAGTCCTCGCTGGGACCAATAGACTATTTAACATGAGTAAATGAAACACATTTTTTTTTTAATATAGTTTTAATATAGTAGTATATGTCTCAAAAGTGAACACCCTAATAATAATTAAATATTAGAATGGAATTTTACATTACAGTCTATACAAAGTCCAACGTTGCACTTAGCACACATTGTACGAATAATTGAGGTGCATTCTTCTCCAGCGCAACGTTTCTTCTTTTTATCTGGTGTTGTTGTCAGTAAATGGCCAATGTTGTCATATCTTATATTATCAGACACTCTGTTACTGGATCTGCTAGAGATGCTTCTAGACGGTCTTCCTGCTCCTCTTGGAGGGTTCTTATATTTTGTTAAATATTCCTTAACAATCTCCCGCCGAAACTGTAACTGAGTTACCTTATTTCCAGCTTTTTTGTAAAGAATCCAACTATTTTGTATACTTGTATCTAATAACCAGGTAAACAGACACCACCACCATTTCTTTCCTCGTAGTCCTATTCTATAACGTGATATGTTCTCATCCATCAAATCGGTACCTCCCATCGATGAATTATATTTGCCGATTACACAGGGTCTGTCAACTTGAATAAACTTTTTCTCTTTTTTCAAATAGCGTTTTACCTGGCTTACAGGCTGTACACCATATACATTTGAAGCAAGGCTTACAACATTATTGTCGACCCATTTGACCAGCAATATTCCATTTGTTTTATCAATGATGGACTCATATTCTCCTCTACTTCTCTTTTTCATTGCGGACTTTGAAGGAAGTGGACACGTTTTCGGTAGCCTGTCATCTCTAATAGTTCCAGCTGCTTCGTAACCCAACTCTCGTAAACGGCTTAGGAGATCAAAGCTTGTGAATAAGTTGTCAAAGTAAAATGTGTATCGTAATTTTCGTTTATCTTCAGGTAACTCATTCAACATGGCCCAGAATGGTGCTGTACACGCTCCAAAAACTCTCTGCAAATTGGGTTCAACACGTTGATTTTTGCCTTGGTAAATCATAAAATTGATAAGGTATCCACTTTGAGCATTGAGACACCAAACCTTATACCCAAATCTTATTGGCTTACCTCTAATAAACTGTTTGCAGGGATGCCTTCCATAATATTTAACCATTGATTCGTCATAGTTTACTCCTTTTTCTGGAACAAAGTATTTTGTACATTTTTGTCTGACGAGATCAATAAGTGGTCGTAACTTTGTCAGCTTATCAGATGGGTCTAGGTTATTATTGTTAGCACAATGCAAGTAACGAAATATCGTTAGAAAACGGTCTCTTCTCATAGCATTTTTTATGAGTCCATTTGCCGTATCCTCTGACGTTTCCCAATAATTTTTTCTGCTCGGTACTACATTGTATCCAGATAATATCAATATTGCTATAAAACACTTCATCTCGTCATTGGTGATTTGCGGATTTACTGCATTTCCAAACTGGGCATAACTATTAGATTCATTCACTAAATGAGTAATGATTTCATCGTCAATGAATAATTCAAACATCTCAAGCGGTGTCAGCATTTTGAAATTTTCATATTCTGATTGATCAGGATGTGGAAAATATTTTGGCACATGTACAAAATCACCGGTAACCCATTCTATGTTTTGACCAACTATTTTTTCAAAATATTGGCTTTCCTGTGGTGAGGGTTCTTGATTATCTGCTGTAGACCTGAGCTGATCTCCACCCAAATTGTCTATAAAACCTCCTTCATCCTCGTCCTGTGGTAAAGGCCCTTCATTATCAAATATTTGTAATTCAACGGCAGCCCTGAGCTGATTTCCAGACAAATTGTCTATAAAACCACCTTCATCCTCTTCTGCAGAATCCTCATCTGTTATAAATCCTCCCTCAGGAGGCTCCATATATATATTAGCTACTTGACTTTCATCATCGTAAATCATTTGTAAAGCCTCTTCAAGGGTTAATCCCCCACTGCAATAAAAAAAATTGAAATTCAACAGGGTATCAACAAGGCCTCGCGTTGCCATATGGCAACAGTGAAATGTTGAAGTTCGTGAATTCGACAAAAAATAATGTTTAGCTATAATTTCATACTGTAGATATCAATTAGACATTGGTGAATTTATAAACTAAGAATGATCGAGAGAACTGTTTGTTTTCATAGAAATAAGGCTACTTACGTAAGACGAAAGTCCATTTTTTGGCACTTATGTTTTATATAGATATAGTATCTCGAATAATTCTCGGTACACTAGCTAAAATCCGTGCAAACACAGAATTTAATACTTCTAGGATATTCCTCGAAACCTGCTGGTGCCATCTATTGAAAAGTAGCAAAAACCTTCCAACAGTCAGTACTTTAATTCGTATCGATCTCCGTTGCCATACGGACACGCCAGTCCTTCATGGGTTAATCCTTATATTATTTTGTCCAATTTACGAGAGGAATCTACATGCGAACGTTGTTAGTGTCATTTGAAAACACCCTGTATATACTATAAATGAACATGATTTATATTTAATGTGTCTTCCGCACTTTATATACAGTGCTATTCAAAAGTCCCCTCCTCCCCTCGTATCTTTTGAACGGCTACACGTACATTAATAAAATTTGGAGGGTGAAAATAAAGTGTTGTAAACTTCTTTACGAATGGTAACAGGTGACGTGATAATAATAGATGACGTCACAGTGCCACTGAGGCAAATAATTTTAAATAGGACCTTATGGCAAGTGATATCTCGTTTGAAAGGCATTGAAATTGGCTACATAGCCATATTAATTTTGTTTGGGTTTAAACTAATTTTGACGGATAAATTAAATAAATACCAAAATTATTGAAATTATTGTTTTAAATTTAATTAATCAAATATCAACAATGGATTCTTATAGCAAGTATTCGAAATGTGCTCCGTCTACTTCCTGACAGTAATACATCCTATTAGTAAACTCTTGTCGTACTCGTTCGAATGTGTCAGCTGGAATTGCATTGCATTCTTCAATAATTCTTTCTTTCAAAACGCCAATGCCAATGGTGCCGTAGTATAAACCTTGGATTTCAAGTACCCCCATAGAAAAAAATCTAATGGTATCAGATGTGGTGACCGAGGTGGCCATTCTATAGGACCTCGCCGGCCGATCCATCTACCTAGATATTCATCCAGGTAACGTCTTACTGCACCATGATAATGTGCAGGAGCACCATCTTGTTGAAATGTTATTTACAGATGGCGGAATTCATCTGGATTATCTTCCAGAATTTCATGAATTAACGGTTCAATTGCATTTTGTTACATCTCCAGATATACTTCACCGTTTAAATTTGAATTTAGGAAGACAGAACCAACTATGTGGTTTCCCAAAATACCTGCCCAAACATTGACTTTTTCTGGTAATTGCGTATGTTGTTCACGAAAGGTGTGAGTATTTGTGTCACTCCAATACCTTACATTTAGTGTATTCACATTTCCATTGGGGCAAAAAGTACTTTCGTCACTAAAACAAATTGTTCTTGTGTAATATGGGTTTTGACTAATTTTATTTGTCATACATTCACAGAATTCGAGTCTTCTATCGGGGTCGTCATCCGAAAAGTGGTGCACCATTTTTAACTTGTATGGATGAAATTTATTTTTATACAACACTCTCTGTACTGTACTTTTACTCACTTCACAGATAGACGCAACTTTAGTTGAAGAGGAAGTAGGGTTCACTACCATTTCAGCAACTATATTAATTTTTTTATCATCACTAAATGTTGGTCGACCAGATCGTTTGGCATCTTGAACACTACCTGTTGCTTCAAACTTGTGAAGAAGCACCGTCAAATAAGTACTCGAGATAGGGCGATCTGGGTATCTCTCATTAAATAAACGTTCCGCTTCACGGAGATTCTTTCCAGATTCACCAATTATTAGGATAGCTGCTACTTTGTCGGCTTGAGTACGTACCATTTTGCCTATGTAAACTCTTGAACGTCTCGTTAAACAATAATAAAATTAAATATTTGAGCTATTTAGAAAAACTTTGCAAAGCAACAAATACTTTTAAATTAAAAACGTCAATTTTCTTTACAACTAACCAGAGGCGGACTGAAAAATCTTCAATATTTAAATGTGAAATAATAATTTGGTATTTATCCAATTTATCCGTCAAAATTAGTTTAAACCCGAACAAAATTAATATGGCTATGTAGACTTTTAAACGAGATATCACTTGCCATGAGGTACTATTTAAAATTATTGGCCAGAGTGGCACTGTGACGTCATCTATTACTATTACGTCACCTGTTACCATTCGTAGAGAAGTTTACAATACTTTATTTTCACCCTCCAAATGTTATTAATGTAAGTGTAGCTGTTCAAAAGATACGGGGGGGGAAGGGACATTTGAATAGTACTGTATGTGTGGGTCTTGGTCAGAAATTTCAGCAGTACTCAAACGTTATTTTTACCTGGCTTGTGGCAGGCAACATCTGAAATTGTGTTTTTTATGATTATTTTATGTATAGCCAGATGGGATCCAACCAGATCCACTAGATTCTTCATTCTACATGGAAACACAAAAATTACGTGATGATTTTTGTTGCGCACCATTTAACAATTGTCTCTAGATGAAAACTCTACAGTCTTGGTTCTTTGCAAAAGTTGTGGTCATTTAAAGAGCACTGGTTGAAGTGATTGTCTTAATAGATACTAATGAATCTTCTTTTTTTGAAGTTTTGACACACTGCTGAAAGTGATTTGACCACTCGGTGAATAAATTATCTGAGCAGCGATAAATAGCTCCTAGCTCAAGTGATCAGCCGTCTTTTTTCTGGAATGAATGAACATAAATTCCTGACCGACTAAATGAACACATAACCTTGGTGGTTTTTCCCTTCTCCCAACCAATTCATTTTCAGCGAAAATTTTGCTTGTGCGTTGTACGATTAAAATGCTTGTGTCGTCAGCATTAAATATTGAAAGTTGTCACACGATTTTGATGGACTTCGGCTTCCTCAGGCTAGTTTGTGGGCTGCGTCTTAAAAATTTCTCATACCAGTCACGACCCGTCGATACTTTTTCCTCCTTGAACCGATTTTTCAAATTCAAATTGTCAAAAGGGTAAGCCGGCTTAATTCCAAACAGAAACTTGGATAGATTAATTATTTGCTCCGATAATTTACCTACGCTCCTGTTCTGGAGTAAATACTGGATGTTGTCACAATTGAGGCTTCGATACTTTCTTGGAATTGCAAAACATCTCGAAACTTCCCGAATTTTGCTCCCATTTTCTATGTCTGCAAGAGCTGCCTGAAGAGTCTTTGAAGATCAAGAAACTCTGTCAGTTTTTCTTGAATACGTGTGCGGCATATGAAAAGAAACGAAAATTTGAAACAAAATTATATGGGTGTAAAAGATAATAGTATTCAACTATTATTTTTGACAATTATTACTAAAATGATCATTCTGACGGGGACGTATTGAAACCCGAATTTGATGAAAACGATACATAATCACCTGATATTTCTAAAGGGAATCTTGCCATGCTAAATCTTACCAAAGATCAAATTTTCTTTGTTTATATTTTTTCATGATGTTGTATTTGCACTTCGACCAAAGTAACCTCCCATTTTTCGGTTAATCACTTAACTACATTTCAAATGTTAAGAAAATGAGTGTTAAAGTGTTTTTTCCCTAGGGCATAATGATGCCCGATCAATGGGTAGAGATGTAATAATTGAACAACTTTCGTGTAAAAAATTCCACAACTCAATAGTAGCATCAGATTTAATTGTTTCAACCATATTGGTAATGGACAAGAAAAAACTGTTTTGTCTTCGCATACACTTTGGTTTATCCGCTTAAGCGAAATTTGAGCTTTAGTTTAAGTATATGCACGGGTTAGTTAAAACATGATTTTGCCACTTTTTCGAAGGAATTATTTTAGTTTTGATTCTGGCTATTACAATCTTATTTTATTTCATTGTGTTGAATATCTTGCTGTTTTGTTTTTGATTGGGCATAATCCATATTCATTTGACATCAAAGTGACATTCTGTTGACTTTACATCTTACGCACACAATATTTTCATCTTCGTCCACTACATTCTCGTTGATTTTTCCTAGATTAACCCTTTCAGTGGCAATCAGAAAATAGAAGTGGAAAAAAATTTTTTTTGGTTGTAATGTATTTATGTAGGCACAAATAATGCAAATATATTTTGAAGAAATTATATACCCTCTCCATCTTCATTTTTTTGCGTGTCCCTCTCGAGGGACAAAGCCAGTTTAGAAGAAAAACGGAAAGTCAAGTTTGCAAAAATTTTTATTTCATAACGACAAAAGAAACGGTACTAAACTCTATTTTTTGTTATAGAAACAATGAGCTATCTAAAAATTAAAAATA
>CAJUYI010004885.1:0-17115 GCA_910591695.1 Galerucella pusilla
AAGTGCCAAATAATTCCTTTTCTTGCCCTCCTTAGCCTTTCTTTGGTCTTTGAGGATGGTATAATAATTAATATTCAAATAAATAATATTTAAACAATTTATGAACAATTCACATATAAAAGATATATTAGAAACTTTGGTAGATTCAGTAAATTCACTTAATTTAAACGAAGAATCTGATATTAATATAAATACAATGCCTACTGTACCAACTACGATTAATTGGGACCTCTTTAAACAAAGAGTCAATAATATTAAACCTTTCAATGGTGATTGCGATTATTTAAATAAATTTCTAACAAGATGTGAAAGTTTAATAACTTCTTATAATGTTTTTAATGACCCTGAATTAAATGCTCATGTATTTGAATGTATACAGGAAAAATTAGAAGGACGTGCAGCTTTCATGGTAGGAAATAGGATTGAAATAAATAATTGGGATAAATTAAAGCAAGCTTTGTTGCAATGTTTCTCAGATAGACGAGATTTAGATTGCTTAGTTCAAGAGTTAACTAGAAGTAGACCTCTTAAAGGTGAACATTTAATTGACTTTGGCGGAAGAATTCAATTAATTAGAAGTAGAGTAGTACAAAGAATAAGCAATGATATAAATATGAGTCAAGTTGAAAAAGAGTGTCAAACTAGTCATTATAATAAAACTGCATTAAATACTTTTACTGCGGGATGCAGTGGTACTTTGAAAAATAACATGCATCTGAAAAAACCAGAAACTTTGGAAGATGCCATGGGTTACGTAACAGAATTTGAAAATTTCGAAAAAATGTATGGAAATTTAAATGATCGATTTTATAATCAAAATAGATCAAATTTCAGAAATAACGAACAGTCACATAATTTTTCAAGAAACAATCCAAATAATTATATTCCAAATAATTTTCCTCAACGAAATAATAATAACAATTATTATCAACAAAGAAATCATAATAATTTTCAAAATCCTTCTCAAAATAGATCTTTCTCAAATTTTCAAAGAAATAATAATAATAATCAATTCCCTTCTCAACCTATAAACATACAACCAATTCCACATAATAAAAAATATTTCACAAATCGTCAAGTATTCGGACCTCCTAAGAATGTTTTTAAACCGAATCCAATTCCGGAAAATCAATTGCCAGCACTAACACCAATGTCTACATCGACAAGAAATCCTTCATATCAAACTAGAAATCGTTATAATAATAACAATAATCATTTTAGAAATTTTAACCCAAATCAAAAACCTAATTTTATATCTGAAGAATTATATTCTAATCAATATGCCGATAATGATTTAGAACCTGAAAATAATGAACCAATCAAAGAACCAGATGAAAGAAAACGTAATGATTATTCAATCTAATAATGCTTTACCATACATAGAAATTAAAGAACCTAAGTTAAAATTATTAATAGATACAGGAAGTACTAGATCTGTAATTAAACCTTCAATAATTGAACAATTTCATCCAGAAACAATTTATCATCCTAACATTACATTATCTACTAGTTTAGGAAGTAAAACTATAAGATATCAAGCATTAGTACCAGCATTCGAGGAATTTAAAGATAGTAATCATTTCATTGATTTTATTTTATATGATTTCCACAATTTTTATGATGGAATAATAGGATTACAAGATTTAATTAAAATGAATTTAAATATTGATCTTATTAATAAAAAGTTAATTAGTAAATCAGTAGTAATACCATTTAAATATAGAGAAAACAATGATATTGAATATTCATTCTCTATAAATGCAAATGGAAGATGCATAAGACAACTCCCTGTCAGTGTAAGTGATGGTGAAATTTTAATAGAATCTCAAAAAATAGATAGTATTGAAATTCCTCAAGCCCTTTCGATTGCAAAAAATGGATTTGCTCTTGTCGAAATACAAAACTATACAGATAAATCAATATCTACTACTTTGACAAAACCAATTAAAGTCAATACTTTCAATTCATCGCAGTATGAAACGGTTGAATTTGAAAACTTTACTAATCAATTCAATGAAAATAATCCAATGAAATTAAAAACTGATATTTCAAAATTAATTCGTACTGATCACATGAATGAAGAAGAAAAATATAAAATTATAAACTCATGTAATGAATTTTCAGATCTTTTTCTTAAACCAAATAATAAATTAACGTTTACATCTAAAATAGATCATGTAATACGAACTAAAGATGAAATACCTATTTATTCGAAATCTTACAGATATCCTTATGTACATAGAGACGAAGTAAAACGTCAAGTACAAGAAATGTTAGATAAAGGAATAATAAGACCTTCATGTTCACCATGGAGTTCACCAATTTGGATTGTTAGTAAAAAATTAGACGCCTCCGGAAAACAAAAATGGAGATTAGTAATAGATTATAGAAAATTAAACGAAAAAACAATTGATGATAGATATCCCTTACCGAATATTTCAGATATTCTAGACAAATTAGGTCGTGCTCAATATTTTAGTACGTTAGATTTAGCTAGTGGATTTCATCAAATCCAAATGAATGAATCTTCAATAGAAAAAACCGCATTTAATGTCAACGATGGACATTACGAATTTTTAAGAATGCCTTTTGGATTAAAAAATGCACCGTCAACTTTTCAAAGAGTAGTTAATGAAGTCCTTAAAGATTTACAAAATAAAATTTGTATGGTCTATATGGATGATATTATTATTTTTAGTACAAGTCTTCAGGAACATTTACAAAATTTAAAATCAGTCTTTATTAAATTACGCGAAGCACAATTCAAAATACAATTAGATAAATGCGAATTTCTCCGTAAAGAAGTAGAATATTTAGGACACGTAGTCACTCCTCAAGGTATAAAACCTAACCAAAACAAAATTAAAGCTATAAAAAATTTCCCTGTTCCTAAAACTGCGAAAGACATTAAGTCATTTCTAGGATTATTAGGATATTATCGGAAGTTTATAAAAAATTTTGCACAATTAACAAAACCACTAACTGTTTGCTTAAAGAAAGATAAAAAAATTCAACATACAGAAGAGTTTTTAAATTGTTTCAATCATTGTAAAAATATTCTAATTTCTGAACCAGTCTTAGCCTACCCAGATTTCGAAAAACCTTTCGAATTAACTACAGACGCATCAAACTATGCAATTAGAGCATTTCTTTCCCAAAACAACCATCCTGTTTGTTATGCCTCTAGAACTCTCAATTCTTCTGAAATTAATTTCTCTACAATAGAATAAGAATGTTTAGCCATAGTATGGGCATGTAAATATTTCCGACCCTATCTTTTTGGTAAACGTTTTACAATTTTCACTGACCATAAACCATTACAGTGGCTCTTTTCATTGAAAGAACCAAGTTCACGCCTTGTGCGTTGGCGTTTAAAATTAGAAGAATTTAATTATGAAATAAAATATTTAAAAGGAAACAATAACGTAGTAGCGGATGCCCTTTCACGAAACATATCAGATGTAAATGCACTTGAAACAGCATCAGTTGATGTTAACTTTGATGAAAATGATTTAATTGATATAAATCAAATTTTAGAAGAACAAAATTTTGAACAACCTTTACCTATTTTAGATGACGTAGAATTGACAGACATGTCAGACATATATGACGAAAACAGAAAAAATGAACAAAATAAAAAAATAAACATTATTTCTGACATAACAATAATACCAAAAACCTTAACGACAAATGAAGACGAAAGAGAAAAAACTATAGAAACTATACATAGTGCAAAAGAAAATCCAATATTAAATATTCCTATTTCAGAGAAACCTTTAAATATGTATAAAAATCAAATTTATCTTACACTTGGAGAAATATATGTTCCTAAAATAATACGTGAAAAAATATTCGATAATGTTAGACTATATGTAACAATACCAAAATTCAATAGCGAACAAAATATAATACGATTTATTAAAGACTATGTTGACCCTAAACAACATTATGCCCTTTATTTTCAAAATGATTTACTCATGAGAATGTTTATAGTAACAGCTCAAAACATGTTTAGAAACTCAGCTTTTAAATTTACCCATTGCTCAAAGGTTTTAACAGATATAGAAACCACTGAGGAACAGAATCAAAAAATAGAATATAGCCATATTTATAAATCAGGACATAGAGGTATTAATGAAGTAAAAAAATCTCTTAGTTTATCATATTATTGGCCCAAAATGAATGATGACATTGAAAAATATATTAATAATTGTGAAACTTGTTTAAAAAATAAATATGACAGAAATCCCCCTGTAATAAAATTCAACCTAACATCAAAACCATTTGAACATATTCATTTAGACGTATTTTATATATCCAATAAATCATATTTAACGATTATTGATTCATTTTCACGATATGGACAAGCTTACCTCTTAGATACTATAACTGGTGTATCTGTAGTCGATAAATTACTAGACTTTATATCACACCATGGATTACCCCAAAAAATTACTACAGATCGTGGTAACGAATTTAAAAATTTCGATTTAGAAGATTTTTGTAAACTACATCATATCCATTTACATTTCACAACTGCAAAGAACAGTAATTCAAACTCCCCTGTTGAAAGATTCCATTCAACCCTAATTGAACATTATAGATGTTTACAAGAAGAAAATAAAAATATGCAACCTAATCAATTAATAAAAAATGCCATCTTCTGTTATAATAATTGTATACACTCCGTAACGAAATATACCCCATTTGAAATAATTAAAGGACATATTAATAATCCAGATCCCTTTGATTTAAATGATCACCTTGTAATTTCAGCATATGTACAAGATCATAAAGAAAACACTAAGAAACTTTATGAAAAAATAAAGCAAAATAATGAAACTATTAAAGAAAGAAATATTCAAAAAATAAATGAAAAACGTAGTGATCCCCCTGACTTTTCAAACGAAGAAACATACTATGTAAGAACTAAATTCAGAAACAAAAAATCACCTAAATTCAAAAAGACTAAAATAATTAAACAAAAAGGAGTACTAATTGAAACAGACAAAGGAACTTATCATAAAACTTTAACACGTAAACCAAGACATAAAATAAAACAATTGTTACAGGAATCCGACAATGAACCTCCAGACATTACTGACAACGACATACATAATACTCCAGGTACTTCAAGTACACAGCACTGAAGAAGACGTAACAATTACAAAAATTGAAAACTTTCTCCTTCCTATCCAATTAGGAAACACTAGAATAATATATAATAAGCATACTTTCTTACATTATGTAGATTTAGATATAATTATTGAACAAGCAAATAATCTTATCAATCATTTTAATATAGTAAAAAATAGTATAACCATAGTTAACGTAAGTAATCCTATATCATATCATGGTTTAGCACAAAATATGTTGACTAGAACCGAATATTTGATCAATATTATTGAAACTAAATTAAATAATCTCACTCCCCATATTAGAAATAAAAGAGGATTATTGAACGTAGTGGGCAAAGTTGATAAATGGCTTTTTGGAACCCTAGATGCAGATGATGAAATTAAGTATAATACTGCAATAGATTTATTACAGAAAAATCAGAAAAACATAATTCAATAAGTAAATTTACAAACTTCCTTATATAAAAAATTGATAGAAAATTATAATAAGTCTATAACTGTTTTAACTAAAAATCAAGAAATACTTAAGAATAATTTAGAGCAAATACAAGGATCATTTTATGAGACAATCAAAACTCTAGAAAGTTATTTAAGTTTCCAAGGTATTATTTCACAAATCAATATAGATTGTCAAACAACAATTACTTTAGTTGATAATTTGGAAAATGCTATAATATTTTCAAAATTAAACTCTCTACATGATTATATAATTTCAAGTTCTGATATATTCGACATGATTAAATATTTACAAAATTTATATGATCCGAAACAAATTCCTAAATTTGAAAACATACTAACCTATTATCAATTCTTAGGCACTCAAGTATCAATATCAAAATCAAAATTAATCTTTGCGATTCACGTACCTATTTTAAAAGACCAAACCTATGAATTTTACCATTTATTTCCTGTTATCCAAAATCATAAAACATATACGCCTTCTTTCCCTTATTTGGCACGCAAGAATGAAGATATTCAGTTCGAAAAAGAAGAATGCCCTTTGTTAGAAAATACTTATTATTGCCGACAAAATCCTATATCTCAAGATAATTGTACAATACAATTATTACAAGGAGAAAACCCGACACATTGCCACATCATAGAAGTAAATGTTCAGCAGTTAATAGCAGTACAAGTTACCAAAAATGAAGTTCTCATTTTACCAGAAAAATCACAACAAATATTTTCAAAATGTAGAAGTAATCGATATATTCAAGTCACAGATCCAATACTCATCAAAATACCATATTCATGCGAAATATGGACCAACAATCAAAAATTCATTAACAAAATTCCAATTAGCAACGGTAAACCATTTATATTACCAAAATTAGAAACAAAAATGTTAACTCCTTCAAGAAACTATCAAACGCCAAACATAACGAAGATTGACTTTGAAGAACTTAGAGAAATTAGCCAAATTTCAAAACAACTCAAACCAATTACAGAAATTCGAGACAATCAGTATACAACAAGTTTATTTGGAACAATTTTCATATTAATATTCACTTTCATTCTAATAGTTATTATAATTAAATTTAGAGTACAATTAAGAAATATTTTCAAAAAGAAACATAAAGAAGAAAAGAAGCATGAAGATAAAAAAGAAAAGAAGCAGGAAGAAAAAGAGGAAACGATGCATGAAGAAAAAAGAATTTCGAAAATACACTCCGTGTTTCTCGAAACTTAAAGAAGGGAGGAGTTATGTGTGTAGACAACAATAGTTTCTATTATATTATAGAACACCTGCAAATCTGCTGAATAGACAATTATTTAGATATATAAGTTGAATTTGTTTATAATTAGATATAGTTTAATATTATGATAGTTATAGTAATGTAGTAGTCCAGTTCAGGTATAATTAATATTTAAGTTCAATCCTTTTGATTCTTGATGTATTTGTAGTTTGTTTCAAATAAATACTTTTTCTCTTTTTAAAAAGCAATTTTTGAAGAGAAAATATATAATTCAAATAATACTTTTTCTATTTTATCATATTTCAAGTTGTTTTCTATTATTAATCAATTTTGTATTTATATAATGTACGTGTCTCAATTCCAGAATCATAACTATTACCAGTTGAGTTTGTTTATTTTATGTTTTCATTCAAGTTTTGATAATTAATCAGTTTCAAATCATCGGATAAGCGATAATTCCCAGAGGCGTGCGGTACGATTTGGAATAATAATTTCTATGAACGTGTTAAAATATACTTTTAATTATTTTTTATTATTGTAAATGCTTGGTTTTCATTTCCAATTACCTAATCTACTTAATTTTGGTTGATTTGCAGATTTCCTGCGGATGCTGTAAAAAAAAATCTTTGGTTTGAGGCAGTGAAACTTGAAAATTGGACACCGTCGCCAAATGACAGATTATGTTCAAAGCATTTTGAAAATCGGTTTTTCTATCAGACCGATTTTAAAAGACGTCTACTAAATTCAGCAGTCCCTACTATATTCCCAGAATTGCCAAAATACATGCAGCCAAAGAAGGTGAGTACATTCCTACATATATATTCTTAATAATTGTAATTTTATTGAATTACCAAAATATAAAGGGTGGGGCACCATAGGTATAATATAATCATAATAGTTTGATTCGGGAAAAATTACCTGTTGGCTTTGTATAAATGAAAATATTTTTGAAATACACACATTTAAAACTTAAACCACATGTATGTACATATAATATTCTTTTTTAAAAACATATTTTTGCAGACGGTGAAAAGAAAAGCATTGCAGCTAGAGGTCGTACCAGGTACTTCAGCTTCGCATAGTAGCCAAGCACAAGAAGAATCTCCTCGCAAAAAACGGCTGAGGAGACAACTTTTTAATGAGGTGCAAAAGAACAAAAAAAAAACAAGAACAATAAAAGTTTTAAAGCAGAAGCTTGAAAGATACAAAAAAAAAGTAATCTCGTTAAAATCCCTTGTTAAAGAGTTGAAAAATTAAAATTTGATTTCCTCTGAAAACATGTTAATGTTTGATAGTATGCCTTGCATTACTAAGGAACTTCAAAAGCGCAAATTAAAAAAAAAGTGAATACTCACCTGAGCTGCGTAAATTCGCTATTACTTCAAGTTTTTTTTCTCCTAAAGGGTATAACTATGTAAGGCAAGTGTTTGATACATGTTTACCTCACCATAGCACTATAGGTAAATGGTTCAGAAATGTCAACGCTGAGCCAGGGTTCAGTAAAGAAGCGTTTGATGTTTTAAAAAAATATGTCAATTCTTCTGACAAACCCTTAATTTTATCGCTTATTGTTGATGAGATTTCACTTAGACAACAAGTAGAATGGGATGGAAAGAAGTATCATGGGTATGTAAATTTTGGTGTTGATTTAGATAATGATTTAACGGAAGTTGCAAAAGAAGCATTTGTTTTAATGGTTGTTGCTGTTAATGCATCCTGGAAGTTACCTGTGGGCTATTTTTTTGCAAATAGTTTAAATGGAAGCCAAAAATGTTCAATTGTTTCACAATGTATTCAATTAATTGATGAAACAGGTGCACATTTGATTTCACTAACTTTTGATGGTGCTCCATCAAATGTGACAATGACTCACATGCTGTAAAACTAATTTTAATAGCTTGAAACCTCATTTTACTATAAATGATAAAAAAATTTATATAATTTTCGATCCTTGTCATATGTTGAAGTTAATCCGAAATACATTTGGTGAAAAAAAAATTTTAAAAGATGGCGAGGGCAATTTTATAAGATGGGATTTTATTGAAAAATTAGATAAATTACAAAATGCGGAGGGTCTCCACTTAGGAAATAAACTCAGAAAGGCTCATTTACATTTTTCAAAACAAAAAATGAAAGTCCGTTTAGCAGTTCAATTGCTGAGCCAATCTGTTGCCGATGCATTAAGCTATTGTGAAAATGAATTGGAGTTGGAAGAATTTCAAGGTTGCTCTGCAACTATTAAATTTATTAGAATTATTAATAATATATTCGACATATTAAACAGTAGGTCTCTTCATCCACCAGGCTTTAAAAAGGCTCTTTTTGAAAAGAATATTGACTCCACAAAAAAATTTACAGAAAATGCCATTGAATATATCGATGGTCTAGTACACAAATGTTGTTAGTGTGAAAATGTATGTTTTGAGTTATATGAAATTTAAACTTTTTAACTTCACCATAATTCACACACTTGTCATTGGACATCGAATATGCTATATTCATATGGGCTGTAGTATTGCCTTTAAGAGCAAAAATGCTCATTTTTGATATTTGATAATGGAGTATTGAAAACTTGAAAAATAATCCGAAAGGCCTGTACTTACCACATTTGGCGCAATACAATTCTTTTTTTGGAAAAAATACCTAAACGTCACGTTCGGACAATTTTTTGTAAAAAAAAACTACCAGCATGAATAATTATTATTTGAAGTTTTATTGCAATAAACAGAATTTTGATTGAAACAATTTTGAAAAGTACCCAATATGGTTCCTTAATCACCAAGTTCAAAATCAAATTCATTTTGAACGAGTGGTTTTATTATTTCTGGAATTCCTTTTATGAATTTTTCATAATCATCTGGGATAATCCTCTTTTCTAAAAGATACACCAGGTCCTTTTTCTTTTTTTGGGTAACTGGTAGACGCGATGTGTATTTTTAATGTGGTGATTGATTCCCATTTCTTTTTTCTTCCCAGTTTGCGTTTGAGCTTCTATTTGCATAGCGACATTCGCAAGTGTCTCGTTGTCAGAATTATCGAAGGAATCCTCTTAAGAAGGCTGATAAGAACTTGATGAATGTTGGAAAGGTTCACTCAATTCTTTAGGCTATGCGGGCTCCTCAAAAACAGGCAGTTCTGGCATTGCAGTTTCACTATTTTTGTTCAGTTGTTGCTGAAAAAGGAAATTATTGTTAAAACAGGATTTAGATCAAATTAACTGCTTAGTGTTACCTTTAACGGAAAACAAGAGTGGTTGTCTACTTTCTTCGGATAGTTCCCCATGTTTCTGACTTGGAATAATAGCATCTAAAGGCATTGGTACAATGATTTTTTGATCCGATAAAATGCATACCTTTGCTGGATGATCAATTTGCAAATTATTACATTGTGTAGAAACACTAGCAGGGCTGGATTTTTGGTTCAGAGGTATTACTTCCGCTAGATAAAACAATTGTGTTGGGTCAGAAATAGTTATAACCCTTTCACACTTGACTGCCAAAGTATGTATGAAAAACCCACAAATTATTATCTAAAAATAAACTTACCAGCATCATTACCACTTATATTCCTTGATAATACTAAATTCACTAATTTTTTGCCCCTATATGACGACATTATTGCACCGGAATTAAAAACGAAATACAACAATAACAATAATCGTGATTTAACCTCACTTTTTACTGGACACAAATGTGGTAAGTACAGTCAACATTATTTAATTTAGTGCACACTTGTGTTAAGTATATATACAACGTGTGGAGTAGAATTCTGTAGGCTACAAGTACTTAACACAATTGGAAGATGGCGCTGGCATACATGAATCTCAATATTTCACTTAGCACTTATGTCCATGAGAAAATTCTTGTCTAAATTATATGTTAGTGTAATAAGCTCACTTTTGCTTAAAAATGTACTTACAACATTTGTGTACTAGACCATCGATATATCAAAACTAGAAATTAATAATGAAATTATTATCAATTCTAATCGAAAAACTGGGTTTATAGGCTTCATAATTTGTTTAAAAAATACACTTTTGATGTATAATGACTTGGTGTGTGAAGAAAAGAAAATAATCTATCTTCCAATGTATAAAGTTAGCCAGGATCACATTGAACTATTTTTTTCATCCATACGATCACGAGGTGGTTGGAATAACAACCCTACTTGTAGACAGTTCACTGCTGCTTTTAAAAGATTGATAGTTAGAGCTGAAATTCGAGAGGGGGGTTTGGGTAATTGCATTCCATTAGAGGAGATACCTATATTGGTGGGATCTAGTCTAAGCCAACCTGAAAATAATATTTATATGAGTCACTCACGACTTACAGATAGTGAGCCTCAAGAATATTATTCCCTGCAAAGTTTATGGGAGGATCATGAATATATAATGAATCCAGCTGTAATAAGCGAATGTTCACATCAAATTGTTGTATATATTGCGGGATTTGTTTCTTGGCACTTACAAAAATCGTTGAAATGTGAACGCTGTTTAACTGCTGTAATAGGGGAAAAAGCTAATTTCTTGAATTCCTTAATAGAAAAAAAATCTCGAGGAGGGCTAACATATCCATCACAGGATGTTATAAATATTTGTAGAAAAGCTGAATATTTTATTAGATTATATGAAAAAAAAATGCAAAAGAGTGCTTTTATAGATATTTTAAAAAATAAAATTCTGCATCAGGCCATTGAGTCAAACTGTTTTTCTGGTTTAAAAGACCATGCTGCTGAGAACAACAACAACCACATTTACTTTTTAATTCAGGCAATAATCTTAAAATATTTAAATATAAGAATTTATTTTATTACCAAAAAAATATCTGAAGTTAAGGACCCCGTACGCCAACAATATACTAAGTTAATATTATTTAAGGGTCAGTAATACACTTTAGCTATAGTTATATTAGGTATATATTTTTAGTTTAGTTCATTTAGTTAAAATTATGAATTAGTGATTTTAGTATTAACCCTCCAACGCCCACAGTGACCATATGGTTGCAGCTAAATGCTCCACTTTACCCTACCTCTTATGCATGACCTTCACATATGAATTCGAAACGATGTGTGCTGTTTTGTGTCTCTTTGCTGTGAGATTTGACAGTGTCAAAAGCGCGATCGTGAGAGTAACGTGTTTCAGTTTAAGAAATTTGTTTCTTGAGACATCGTAGTGAATTTTGAGAAATATGGACTTTCCACTAGAGTAAGTGATTTTTTAGTTAAAAACCTATAATAATAATGTAATATTTTTTAGAATTTGTATCAAAAACATGGTATTTTATGTGTTTATACTATGAGTGATGTAAAATTATGTGCGTTTCATAGATATTTCGTACCATATATTGGCGCGTGACCATATGGTTACGCTGGGCGCTTTGACTGTCTCATATTTACAAAAGACTGTCTTTTGCAGGCGTGGTTTTACATTACAAGAAGCTTTGGATGTGGCTTATGATGAGTCGGAAAAAGGAACATATGTCGATGCTATTTACATGGTTCCACCAGATCCTTCGGTTTTGACTGACGAGGATTCTGCGGATGAGGACGATGGAGGTTTAATAGATAATTTATCCCGTCGACAGTTGTCCTCCCAAGCAGAAATAATTCTTTCGAATAATGAACGAATTGATGAAATACGAGCCAAAGAAGCTTCATCAACACAAACGTTAGCTGTTGAAAAACAAGTGTCAACCATCCTTGCTAAAGACAAACGAAAAGGGCCTAAAAATGTAGGAAAAAATTGGATTTCAGGAGATTTACAGTATATTGAGAAATACTTTCCTACTCCAAAATACGCGCAATTCGAAGAGTTTTTGCCAGCTGAAATGTTTGAACTTTTTATTGATGATGATGTAATTTCGTTATTTGTTGAAGAGTCAAACAAATATGCAAAATTTCTCAATTGTCCGGATCCAAACATAAGCAGTGATGAAATAAAGTGCATTTTGGGCATTCTCCTTCTCTCTGGCTATGTGAATTTACCTGGAAAACGATATTTTTGGGATTCTGGTACAGACACTCAAAACATTTTAGTAAGAGAAGCTATGAGACGGAATCGATTTTTTCAAATACTGAGATTTTTGCACTGTGTAGACAACACTAAAATGGATCCTGCTGATAAACTATGGAAATTGCGTCCACTGATAACAAAACTTCAAGACAACTTTTCCAAGTACTCCGTTCCAACCAAACACATGAACTATGACGAGTCCATGGTAAAATACTATGGCCGTCATAGTTGTAAGCAGTTTATTAGAGGCAAGCCGATACGTTTCGGCTACAAAGTATGGTGTCTAAATGACGAGTTGAGCTATTTACATAATTTTGAAGTCTACCAGGGACAAGGTCCAAAATGTAATATATTATACAACTCGAAGTTCGGTTCATCAGCAGCACCATTTGTACAAATGGTTGATGCACTGCCGCAACCAAATTTACGATACGAGTTCTTTCTAGACAATTTGTTTATTGGTTTCGATTTGTTAACACATATGAAAAATTTGGGTTATGGAGTAACTGGCACTATCAGAGAAAATAGAATTCCTAGGGACTGTCCTTTACCTAAAAAAGAAAAGATGAAAAAGGCACAACGGGGAAGTTTTGAAAATCAACTGAATAAAGATGATGGAATAATACTTATCCGTTGGATTGATAACTCTATAGTGACAATGGCGTCAACATCTTACGGTGTTCAACCTACTTCGACTGTTTCACGATATTCTCAGGCTGAGAAGAAAAAAATCAGTATCAGAAGTCCGTATGCTATTCGTCAGTACAATAAGTTCATGGGTGGAACTGATCGTATGGATGAGGACATTGCAAGAAGAAGGATTTCTATTAGGTCCAAAAAATGGTACTGGCCTCTTCTTACGTGGATGATTGATGCAGCTTGTCACAACGCTTGGGTATTATATAAAAGTAGTGGTAGACCTATCACCAATCTAGATTTTAGAAGAAGCATTGTAAGCAGTTACCTGATGAAATACAGATCAGAGCCCTGTACCTTAGGACGACCATCTTCTTCATCTTTCCTCAAATCAAAAAAAATTAAAGCTGATTTCAGATTTGATCGTATGGACCACTTGGTTTGTTCAGTGCCAAACAATAAAAGAAGACGATGTGCTATGGACAACTGCTCTTCAGTGGGTCGAACTCAGTGCAAAAAATGCGATGTAGGGCTATGTATTAATTGTTTTGAGGCATACCACAGAAAAAATTAATAAACAAATGTACTTTCCAAAAATAGTTCATTTTGATTATATATTAGCCCAGCGTGACCATATGGTTACAGTCTGTTTTGTCCAAGTATGATACATATATGTTAATTTATCCATATATCTATCATAACCAGTACTAATACAACCTAGTTAAGCAAAAATTATCAATAAATAAAAAAAAAATCGAAATTCGGGCGTTGGAGGGTTAATTATCTACTATTATATTTTAATTGTATTGTCTGGAAATAAAACAATTTCCTTATTTTATTATTATACTTGAATAAAAACTTAACATTTATTTAATAGATTTCATTTATTGTTTCTTTTTGCTTAGTTCCAACATAATGTTACGCCTCTGGTCAAACCGTATTGGTGCCTGAACGGAACACGGCGCTTGTCACATTACGAGTCCTCTCTGTTTCTCTAGTCTAAGGTAGTATACAACATGTCACGTATAAGATGTTGACATATGTACTTGCAATATTCTTGGATGAATAGTTGACAAGTATTACTCTGTTTCATATCTCTACGTATTGCGCGTATTCATTTTTTTTTGTTGATAAATATAAGGGTCGTTTTTTTTCATTTTGTTAGACTAGATATAACTTTTATTAACATGCCAATTATTAATTTTTTTTGTAAACGTTTATGTCAATTGGTAGAACCACACTAGGGAAAAGCATTCTTTTTTTTACTTTTAGATATGTGAATATAGATTAATGTTCTCTTTGGAGGGTTGTGAAGTCGTGTCTCATATCTGATTCACTTTGGTCTTTTAGGGTTCTTCTCCGGCCTGTCGGTTAGTGGACATTGTCTTACCTAAGATAGACGTTATGGAACTTGACTCTGGGTTTGGGAGGTTGTAGTAGGATGCTGCCAGTCGTTTTGTTCAACGTATAACTACGCATGGGAGGGATGTGTTCCCTTTTCCCTCATCATCGAGTACAGAGAGCAGTAAGCTTATATAAGGAGGATGAATCTAGGTGAAAATGTCATTAATTGTTATTTTTTTTCTTTATATAAATTCATTATAAGTTGAGTTATGAAGTCTAGGGGGGGACATTATTTAATTTAGACTTTCAGGATTTTGATAATGAAACTAGATTTAACAGTATAGTGTGAAATTTTATATTTTAATGCCGTTGTCTTTTGCTTTGGATCCAACGCAAGGTACCAACATTTAATACCACGTTCTCATAGTATCAGAATTTGTCTGGTCTATCTTACGTGAGAATATTGTTTTTTTTTTCTCTTATAACTTTTGTAAATTTATGTATTTATGTGATAAATCCTAAATGGCTATTCCATAATAATATTTCAAATATATTCTTGGCTGTTAATGTAAATTAATTCCATTATTGTGGACTAGATTGTTACATCATAATACAAATGTTTTGGGTGGATAAATATTTTTGGAAACTCATTATAATAAAGTGATTGTAAGTTAGGTTGCCTTTTCGTTTCCCTCACTTTTGTCACATTTAAGTTGGGGAAATTTCTGTTACGGCTCAGATAAATTAGACTGGCGCCTAACAATTTTTTTAAATTCAACATCCCAGATTCGAGACGTTCACCCACTCCCGTCTCCATTTGAGTGAACCGGAGCCGCATCGGTTGACATCTGGGACAACCGAAACTTATAATATAAAAAGTGCATTATAGTATAGTTAGAAAACCGACGTTACGTACAAAACGTGTATATTTGTACTCTGCTGTTTTACCCATCCATACCGGCCGTATATTTTCTATTTTTGAAATGGTTTTGGGTACTCATTATTTAAAAACAACATTTACAATTTTTCATGATTTTAGAACTTTTTGCGAAGAACAAAATAAATGGCCTGCGTTTGGATTGGTAGTTACAGATTTTAGTTTTGCCAACATTCACACAATTATAAAAGCATGCAATCAATTGACCCTACTAGATTATTTAACTGTAACATACAAAGTTGTATGTGGAATCGCTGAGATTCCGGATGAATTAGTTGAAGACATAATGGCTCGCGTTATTAATTTAGAATTTTTGGATGAAATTGATGACTGATTCAAGAGCATAACAATATTTTTATTGAGTCCGGTATTGAATTAGACGGTTGATGAAAATCTGAAAAAGTTAATAAAGTTGAATGATAGTGAGGCTTTGGAAATCGATTTGAAAGAGTGTATTACTAGTGTTGATGAGAATAACTGTAAAATTAATGATAAATCCGGGGGTTTACATAAAATGAGTATTTTTCACGGCCACTTCAAAAGATTATTTGAGAGGTTGGATGCTGTACACCAATTTTCTGATACATCAACCGAAATCAATAATAAATATTATAGTAGGAAATTTGTTGATATTGTATTATTGAAATACATGCCATTTTGTTCTATCTGGACAGAAATTATTTTTAAAAAACGAACCTCCCAGTATCACGTTAGTAACACATACGTTAAAAGTTATTTTGGACATATGAAGAAAAATGTTTTAGGCGGTCAAAAAAATATTCGAGTTTCAAGATACTTGAGAAAAAGTATAATTGGTGTTGGCGTTACAAAAAGAAGGAAAAATGTGCGGGTGTGGTCGTCTAGACACTACTGTTGACTGAGTAGATGGTGACAAATGTAACTGATGGATTCATACGAATTGTGATCCATCGTCTGCGGATAAAACCTTCAGTGGTTCATTTGTTTGCGACATTTGTTCATCGGAAGAACAGGAAAGTAACGATAGCATATGTTATAAATGTCTGTAATGTGGTTTGGGTGATCTAGCTTATTCTGTGGATTGAGTGGCATGTGACAGATGTTGTTTAGACTTTATCAACTTTCTCGAATTTAGTGAGCGCGGGGCAACAACGGAAACCACCGCCGCCAAGACAGATAGACTATTGGCGATTTGGACTACCGATAGGGGCGCTGGCGTTCGTAAACAAACATGGTGGATGAGAAGTAATAATTTTGCCGGGTATATCTACTTAGTGAGGTTATTTGTGATTTAACATTCTATTTGGCTTGTCTTCGTAGTGTTCGCTGTGTTTTTATATATTTTGAATCTTTTGACTATTTTTGGTGTATCGC